>QNQO01003280.1:0-66926 GCA_003290165.1 Berberis thunbergii | reverse complement strand
CACAATACACAATGCTAGTCCTCAGATTGCAATATTCGCAAATCTTTCAACATGAGCATAACCAAGATAACTCACTGTACTGTCATGGCTCTATATTCGGCTTCTGCTGAGGAGAAAACACACAATTTTCTGCCTCTTTGTCTGCTAGAAAATAAGATAATGTTCCAAAAAATACAATAACCCATGGTGGACCTACGAGTCATTGAGAAACCAGCCCAATCTAATCACGAAAAGCTCGCAAGGATAAGGCATTCTCAGAGCAGAAAAAAAAACCTTGTCCTGGACTATTTTTCAAAAAACGCAACACACGCCAAAGTAGCTTCCATATGTGGATTGTGTTAAAGCAAAATGAATCCGTTTAACACATGTACTGAATAATTGATATCTGGACGGAATAGTCAAAAATTAGTGTCCGACAAGCTGCCATTATTAGAGATGGGATCTAAGCAATTCACCAGCATCTAAAAGCTTAACTTTTGCTCCATAGAAAAGTTCACAGGTTTTAGCACCAAGAAACCACCCATCCTTTACAATTTCCAAAAATGTATTTCCGTTGTGAGATGAAAATACCTCTATTTGAACGAGATATTTCAATGCCTATTAATACTTCAAATCACCAAAATTTTAATCTAGAAACGAATATGCAAAAATTGCTTAAGAACAGATACAGTGAGATCATTACCCATAATAAGAATATCATCAACATATATCAACAAAACTGTAAAGGATTTGCCTTTTCGACATGTGAATAATAAGTAATCTACTTTGGATTGAAAAAATTTGGCAGTTTGGATAGCTATAGAGATTTTGCAAACCATTGACAGGAAACATGTTTTAAACCACATAACGACTTGTTGATACGAGATACCATGTTCTCTCCCTGTCGTTGAAGACTAGGAGGAGGAGACATATAAATTCCTTCATGGATGTCACCATGAAGGAAAACATTGTTTACATCAAGTTGGTGAATATACCAATTTTGGGCTGCCGAGCCAATAAACAACGAACAATGATCTATTTAGCAGTCGGAGAAAAAAGTGTCATGATAATTGATACATTTCAGCTGTATGTAATCTTTCTCAACCAAGTGAGCTTTGTAACGTTCAATAGTACCATTCGAGTGATGTTTGATTTTATAAACCCAACGACATTCAATAGGCTTCTTGCCAGAAGGGAGATAAGTAAGGGACCAAGTGTTGTTTACTTCTAAAACTGCCAATTCAGATTGCATCACTACTTGCCAGTGAGAATGAGACACTGCTTCGGTATAAGATGTAGGTTTAATATCCTGACTGAAAGTAGCAACAAAGAAGCGATGGTGGTGAGTAACAATGATAAGAGATGAAATTACAAAGAAGATATTGCATACCTTTTTGTGCACCAGACAACAAAGGCATCAATGATTTGGGAAACATCATTTGGTTGCAAACATAATCATGTAATGCCATGGGAGGAGCATGAGAATGATGTAAGGGAGGTACGGGGAGGGGGCTGGCGAGAATGTGTTGAATAGGGCCCAATGGAGATGGGGATCCATAAGCTCATAAGGAGGAACCAACGAGGAATCAATTTGGTTTGAATCTGGTGGGGGTGTGGGTTGGACGGTTGAAAGCGACCTCGAAGGAGAAGGATCTGACACACAATGAGGAATTACAAATGTTGAATTTTGGGAAGTTGAAGCATAGGGAAAAAGATTTTCATGAAAAACAATGTCATGACTAGTGAAGATTAGCAACAATGATTTGTAAACCATTAAATTAGTTTTCCCAGCCAATAAATCGATTCTCCAAGCCATTAAATCGATTATTTAATTCTGTAAATTGATCTTCCAAACCAACAAATTCGACTTCCAATTCATTTATTGTCATGATGTAGAAGAAAACATAACCAAGAGGAGGGGACGAATAAAAATGGAACATAAACTTGTTTTGATTCCAAATGTTATGAACCTTGATCTTCTGATTGGAGATCAACCACCGATAAGATTGGGGATTAACCACCAAATATTAATCTTTTTTTTTCAACCATTACTATGACATATTTTTATTAGGAAAAGAATAAACATACTCCTAGTGAAATACTTCCTAAACAAGGACTCCTAATTCAATAATACTACCTAATTAAAATAGACTGCTAAATAAGCTAAACTTCTAATTAAGATTACTTGCAAAGGAATAGTTTCCCAATATTATCCATTGTAGCCACAACTTTTTGCACACTACCTTCAATTGAAACATCTACTTGGCTTGTTCTTTTGATTGTTGGTTGGAAATATGTTATCTTTATTGCGGATACTATCCATCCATTCCCGATCTTCAACTCTTATCTTTGAGCTTAAGTCTATTGTGTTCTCCCAAATAATGAAAACATATGTTAGCTTTATTATTATTATTATTATTATTATTATTATTAATATTGTCATTACTATCATTTTTTTACAATGTTTTTTTATTGATGATGTGAAGGTTGCGTGTTTGATCCACGCTCACTACTTTTTTTTTTCTATATAAACTCCTATACCATTATTGTTGTAAGTTTAAGCATATCTGGTGGAAGAAACATACTTTCCATTAGTTTTTATTTTGGTTAAGAATTCAAGTTTCCTATGCACCTCCTCAGTAGCTAGTGAGTTGAGGTAGAAGTTTATTGTAGGAGCCAAAAATAATCCTTAGCCCAACAGGATAAGACAGCCCAAGGATTTGGGTTGTTCCAAAGAAACTCGAAAATTACCCACGAAAGTTACAAGTAGAGAAAACCCAAGTTTGCGTCCAATGTAGCTCAAGTCTGGGCCCAATACAACTCAGCAGAACACTCTTTTCTCTGTAGAGTAGTAGTGTTCGGCACTGACCAACATGCTCAGCTAAGCACACAAGCTTGCAGAAGAGATGTCTTTAAACAGAAAGTTACAAACACCAACAAGAGGTTACGACTATTTATGAAAGTTACAACTACCAAAGAAAAGTTATAACAACCTGCAAGCAGATGACTCACTCATATGCCACGCGTCTCACTCATCTGCCAGCAGTTTACTCGTTCTGCCTCTATAAATAGCCAAACACAAAGCCATATGGAGGCAACTATTTTTTTTATTCATAATTCTCTCTTCAGATACAGATAAATTTCCTTAAGGCACTAACTTTGGCATCAGAGTCCCCATGGCAGGCATTGCACCGGTGTCGAGAATTAATCTCTATCTTATGCAGATTGCTCCGCTTGATTAGCACGTGATCCATTGGAAATTTGCATCCACAAAATTGGCGCTTTCAGCGAGAACTTGAATCAAACTCATTGCAAGCTCTCTTCCTTTGGTAAAAAAAACTTCCATTCATCACTTTAAATTTTCTCACACAAATGCTTTTATTTTCAAAGTTCTTTTTCAACACAATGGTGGGAACTCGAAAACAAACTAACAAAAATAATGTTACCTAGTCATCTGCCTGTATAGGGCCGTCATCACAGCCACATATTCAGCCACCACCAGTAGGACAACCATTGGCAGTAGATCTGCCAGTGTCGGCAGACCATCAAGTGCAACCTTCCGCCCAACAATCGAACCCAATGGAAATGAAGCAACAAGAAAATCTCGTAAGTCAGATCACCAATTTGACTAAAATATTGGAGGACCAAACTCAGCTGGTAGAGTGATTAGTCAGTATACAGCTAAGACAAAAGACACATCGTCATCTTCCAGTAGACCATGAGCATGAAAGCAGAAGTAATCATCCACGGGGGGAAATAATCCATCTGGATGCATTCATTCAATATTAGGGCCACGAGCATATATGCACTCTAGGCTCGAGCCTCAAACATGAGTCTTCTCAAGGTTGGACTCCCAAGCAACTATACATGAAAGGCTCAGATCACAAATGATGCTAGATATGAGTGGTTGGCGTAGAAGTCAGAATCTCGATGGATGTGAACGACGCTTATGATCAAATCTGGATCGTTATATTAACTTGTTCTGAAACTGCCATGTTGCTGAGTGGCATAGACTGCCCTACCATGCAGTCGATCAACAGGATGCACCTAAGCCCTTGAGAGCTGATGATGTAACATGAATTATCAATGAGCAGTTGAGGAACTTGTCATGGAAAATTCAGATGATGATCTGCGCAGAGAGGTAGCATTGGTAAACACTTCACCTTTTACAAATGGCATTGAAGGAGATCCTCCACCGGCAAAGTTTACCATACCAACCTTTACTCCTTTCAAAAGAGATTCTCATTATGAAAGACACTTGAAGCATTTCCGAAGTGTCATGACTCTACACAAAAATGATGACCCACTATGTACATAAATATTTGGTATGACTTTACAAGGAGTGACCCAAGATTGGTTTCACACTTTGACCCTTCGGCTTGATCAACAACTTTGGGGAGCTTCTTCCCTTGTTTTCACAAAAGGAGTATTCATCTTATCGAACCATCAAAATCATGCTGACCACCTATTCAACATGAAGAAAAAGTCAAATGAATCTCTCAGAGACTTCATCAAAAGATTCAAGGCAGAAAGGGTGAGCATAAATGGGTGTTATAACCAAATTGCATCCCTTGCTTTCAAGAAGGGTATGCCCGCAGATCACCTATTGTATGGCAATTGATCATGAAACCAGACAAAACTCTTGCTAAAATATTTTCCATGGCTGGACGTTGTGCATTGTGGGATGACGAAAAAAATAGTGCTAAAACACCATATATACTTAAGAAATATAGTCAACCTGCACAAACCAAATGCAGACCAGGAGGATTAAAAAGAACAAGGGTGACAAGTGTAGAACACACTCTCCAACAAGAGACTCCTCAGCCAGTAGAACATACACAAAGTTCACCATTCTGGGTCAACAAAGTCTCCAACGCAGAAGAATCTGCATGATTGTGGAAAGTGGATTGAAGTGAGGTGTCCTAGCTTTTTAGAAAAAAAAATGCATGTACATATAATCAAAATCTCTTTATTGTATTTTATTCTCTTCAATAAGAAACTTCTCATCTGGTAGAACATACACAGAGTTTTCCGTTTCGATCAATCAAATTCTTTACAAGAAGAACCAACCTTGATTGAAGAAACCGCCACCAATGAAAGAAGATCCTGCATACAAAAAAAAGATCCAAATAAATATTTTCATATACCTCAGTAGAGGATATTATTTTGCTTCTCAGCAGAAAACACACGTTCTTCAATTGAAAAAGTAAAATATGAGAATTCATCTACATGTCCTTCAGCAGAAGATATTCAAAAATACAAACATTTATGTACACCTTAGTAGAGGATGTCACTTTTCGTGAGTGGGTAATCAATGCATTAAAGCGTCTTACTCAAGACTACTTAAATTCGTTTAAGTTTAGTCAAGTGGTTAGCAGACCACACAAGCAAAATGCCTCTGTAGAGGATCACACCTCGGTAGAGGAAGACATTCTTACGTGAGTGGGGTAATTTAATGCATAAAAACATCTTTACTCGACACTACTTAAAATCCGTTAAGTTTAGTCAAGTGGTCAGCAGACCACACAAGCCAAATGCCTCAGTAGAGGAATCACACCTCAGTAGATGATGCGACTTTCCGTGAGTGGGGCAATTTCAATTAATCAGTCACTGAGCCACAGAAGTATCTACACAAGACTACTAAATCTCTTAAAGTTTGTGAAGTGGTTAGTAGATCACACAATATTTCCATGCAATTTCCAAGATAAATAGATTTGATTCCATAATTAATTTCCTCTAAGTTATGCTTTAATTCCGATTTTAAGCACATTGAAAACTCGTTAAGAGGCCAATCAAAGCTTTTGTGCCCTTCATGAAAATATTTCTAAGTCAACAGACCTACAACATACACAATGTGTGGGGATCATAAAGCAAAAAAGATCACTATTGACAAAAAGTCACCATTAACTCCAAAAGAAATTCAAGTCTCACTAGTAGAACATCAACTTTGGATCGATTCTTGAGTAGATCCACAGATAGATCTAGGAGAGGACTTATAACATCTACTCGGCAATTTCAAATGTACAGTTAGCTCAGTTCTCATCAGTGAAGAGTTGCGGGCACAACTTCCTCCCAGATGCTTGTCAAAAACTCATGAAATGGGTGATAGAGTTGAGCCAATACCACTTGATCTACTGGCCAAGGAAAACTTTAAAGGCTCAAGCTTTAACATAATTCATTCCCTCCTAAACCAGGGAAACAAAGTCGGCAAGAAAATCAGTGTCACATCGTTCAACAAAATCACTGCCTGGTGACAACTATAAAGGTATAACCTTAGCAAATTTCATAGTGAAATCCGCTCCCTCCTCAACCAGGGAAACAAAGTCAACTAGCAGATTAGTGTCACGTCCTTGCATAAATTAAGACTCCTCAACTCATGCTAAAACAGGGGCAGGTCAGCCCAAATATATGTGGCATTTATATGTGGATAAGTCGTCAAATCACAAGGTTGTCGGAGTAGGACTTATTTTATTCACCTAATGATGATCCTCTACTTGGACATAATCCAAGAGCCCATGAAATTACTGATGGTGTCAAATCATGTTCTCCTTGACCTTAACCTGCACAGGAACACACATGAACCAAAGACCACCATTGTGGCGACATATGACACTCCAATGCTTAAGTCAGACAAGGCTCGAGAAAGATGTAATGTTGTAAATTGGCATCTATAGCGTACCTTATTCCTCAACCTTGTGGCCTATTTATCATGCGAGAGTTTTTGTTCAGCTAGGTATTTGGTAACGTATTTTAAGAAAATATATCTGTTGGAGATCTTTTCCATTTAGGAGGCGTCCATGTAGGAGAGTTTTCCCTACACGACTTATGCTCCTAGATCCGGGGGATTCTTCCCTTATGGAGTGTTGTCCATAATGGGGAGTTCTATCACAACTTAATCTAATAGGAGTCAGTCTATGCTGGCTGCCCGTCTTAAGTCAATCTCCTAGATACTTGCCTTATTAGGTCTTATGGGTATTAGGCTTGACCATGTGATTATGGCTTAATGAGGCGTTGTTGTTTGGGTCCAACCTTTTGGACCCTGCCTCAATGGCTTTTTTTTTTTTTTTTTTTTTTTTTTTTTTTTTCTGGGCTTGCCAGATTGGGCGTGCAATGGGGTTTGCTTTGCTCTATAACGAGATCATCATGACACGTGTACGACGCATATTATTGGACAATTTGATGTATCATCAGCTACTTCCCCCGAGGTTAGTCTCATTCGATCTACTAAGTCATGTCATGAAGGAACTAGGCGGTTATGATGATTGAGTCTGAATCACTCTTTCAAGCGGTAAGCATAGTTAATTGGGTATGTGACTGCTAAACAAAGGTGGGAATCCTTGCTTCTACATAAATCCTCTTCTCTGCACAGTTTAGTTTCTTTACTAATTCGATTATAAGACTCTATTTTGTTGTTTTGCTTTTGGCTTTGTTCAACTTCCTTAATCGAAGGTCCTACATTCTTCCATGGCGGGCCAGAATCAGCTCCACAATGAACTGTTCGCTAAAGGCCCTAAGTTTTTGAGGAGAGGTCGATTTCTCAGTCGAATTTGGAAGGCATTCACGGGAAGTATGAGATCCCTGATGATCTAATGCTCTTCACATTAGGCGCTAGTCAGACGACATTGTCTTCTCCGAAAGAATTTATCTATTTGCACATAGGTATGCTTCAATCGAGCGTTCGTTTTCCTATTATCAAGGGAATTTTGAGCTTCTTGTCGTACCTCGGCATGCATTCCGCACACTAAGCTGGTGCCAAACAGGTACATGACGTTGATTGAAAAATAATCCTTACCCAATAGGATAAGGAAGCCCAAAGATTGGGAATGTTCTCGAGAAGCCCGAATATTACCCATGAAAGTAACAAGTAGAGAAAACCCAAGTTTGGGGCAGAATGCAACTCAACAGAACATTTCTTTATTAGCAAAGGAGTAGTGTTCGACGCTGACCACCATGCTCAACTGAGCACAACCAGATTGCCATCATCGCCACGTGTTCAGCCGCTTTCGACCGGACAACCACTGGTAGTAGGTCTAACCACCACCGGCTAATCATCAATTGCAATTTTCTGCCCAACAACCGAGCCCAATGAAAATGAAACAAAAGAAAATCTTGCAAGTCAGCGTTGCCAATTTGCATAAATGGCTGACATAAATGGGGTGTGACGACAAATTGCATCCTTAGCTTTCAAGAAGGGTTTGCTCGCAGATTAGTGATTGTATGGCGAATTGTCCATGAAATCGGGCAAAACTCTTGCTGAAATCTTCGTCATGGCAGAACGTTATATATTGTGGGGATGACAAAAAAATAGTGCTAAGGCACTAGATGTACCCGAAAAAGATAGTCAAATACACTAATGAATGAAGATTAGGAAGATAAAAATAGCAAGGGTGACAAACGTAAGACGCACTCCCCAACAAGAGACTCCTCAGCCAGTAGAACATTCAAAGAGTTCACTGTTCTGATCAATCAAACTCTCCAGCACAGAAGAATCTGATGATTGTGGCAATCGACCCATTTCACAAAGTGGATTAAAGCTAAGACGTCTAGCTTTTTCATTTTAACTAATTAAAAAAATGCAATGTACATATAAGAAAAATTTGATTGTATTTTATCTGTTTATTGTAATTTAATCTCTTCAACAAGAGACTCCTTATCCGGTAGAACATACACAAAGTTCTCCATTCCGGCCAATCAAATTCTCCCACGAGAATAACCAACCTAGTTGAAGAGACTGCCACCAATAAAAAGAGATCCTGCACAGAAAAAAATCCGAACAAATATTTACATATACTCAGCAGACAATACATTATTTTGCTTCTCAGGAGAGACACACCTTCTTCAGTTGAAACAGTAAACTACGAGAAATCGTTCTACATGTCCTTCAGCAGCAGACATTCAAGAATACAAATAATTATGTACACTTAGTAGAAGGATGGAACTCTTCGTGAGTGGATAATTCAATGCATAAAAAATTCTTACTCAAGACTACTTAAATCGTTTATGTTTAGTCAAGTGGTCAGTAGACCACACAAGCAAAATGCCTCAGTAATGATGACACCTTCGTAAGTGGGTATATCAATGCATAGAAGCATCTCATCATGACTACTTAAAATCAGTTTAAGTTAGTCAAGTAGTTAGCATACCACAAGCAACAATACCTCAATAGAGGATGACACTCTCTTGACTGGTAATTCAATGCATAGAAGCATTTATCAAATACTTAAATCCGTTAAGTTTAGTCAAAGTGGTCAGTACACCACACAAGCAAAATGCTTCAATAGAAACATCTTATCTTAGTCAAGTGGTCAGTACACCTCAGAAGATGAATGACACCTCTCCACGAGTGGGTAATCGATGCATGGTAGCATCTTATCGCGACTATTTATAACTATTTAAGTTTAGTCAAATGGTCAGCAACAACACACGAACAAATGCCTCAGTAAATGATCACACCTCAGCTAAGGGTGACGCTCTCTGTGAGTGGGTATTTCATTTATCAATACTGAGCATAGAAACATCTTACTCGAGACTATTAAATTTGTTTAAGTTTGTCAATGGTCAACAGATCACACATTGTTTTAATAGCAATTTCAAGATAAACAATTTTAATCTATGATCAATTTTTAACCCCTCAAGTTATGCTTAAGTTCTGACTTATCTTATTGAAAACTCATAAAGGAGGCCAATCAAGCTTATGTGTCCTTAATGAAAATATTTCTAAGTCAATTTACTAACAAAACATACACAAAGTTTGGGGATCATAAAAGCAAAGAAGACACTACTTGACATGAAGTCACCATCAACTCCAAAAGAAATTCAAAGTCTTACTAGTAGAGAAATGGCTTTTGGATTGATTCTTGAGTAGATCAGCAGGCAAATCCAGGAGAGAACCTTTACATCTACTTGGCGGTTTCAAATGTAGTAATTAGCTCAGTTCTCATCTGCGAAGAGTGGGGGTACAACTTCCTCCTAGATGCTTGTTAAAAACTCATGAAATGGCGAATAGAGTTAAGCCAATACAAATTGATCTACTGGCTGAAGACAACTTTAAAGGCCCAAGCTTTAGCAGAATTCATTCTCTCATCAACCGAAGAAACAAATCAACCAACAGATCAGTGTCGCATCCTTCAACAAAATCTACCAGCCGAGGAAAACTGTAAAGGTCAAGTCTTTCTCAACCTGGGAAATAAAGTCAGCCAGTAGATCAATGTCGCGTCCTTCAAACAAATCTAATTGGCTGATGACAACTATAAAGGCTCAAGCCTAAGCAAAATTTCGTAGTAGAATTCGCTCCCACCTCAATCGGGAAACAAAGTCAGCCAACAAATTAGTGTTGCGTCCTTCATTAAATGAAGACTCCCTCAACTCATGTGAACAAGGGCAAGTCAGCCCAAAGATATGTATGGGGTCATCAAATCACCAAAATGCTAAGACAAGACTTGTTTTTATTCACGTAAGGATGATCCTCATTGGACAAGTCAAGAGCTTATGAAATGACTATGTATGCTCATCTGGTAGACCACCTCATATGCAAAAAGCTTCAAATGCAGATCATTTTGTCTTCAGTAGACTACAGTCAACAGCAACAGAAGCCTCTACATGCATATCCTTTACTTGTATCAATAGAGACATAGCAAAATCAAGAAATTCTACTTCTATTTTTGGGGCTCATCGGCAGGGGAGACACAAGATTCACTCCAGTGGGCAAATGAAAAAGTAATATTTGTCGATAATAATAATTTAATAGAATAATCCATTTCCAAAAAAAAATTAAGTGACAAATTTAAATACTACTATTTACTATCTTTTGTTAATCCATAAAATAAGATATTATATTACTCACAAAAGATGGGAGAAGTGAGAGGAATTCACCTCACCAATTTACAAAAAACATTATCTATAAATTGCAACTATGCAACTCATACGTACAAAAAGTATTATCTATAAAGGAATGTCCTTATAAGAACTCTTCAAAACACCTACTATTTCTTTCTAACCATATCATTTAACCACATTTTTACACATCTTCGTGTTGCGATCTCATGTTCTAGAATTGTTGCAGGATGGCTTCATTTTCGATGGTATCCAAAACATTCCTTTCAATATATGTCATCAAATAATCATTCATCCAATCATCTTCCATTCTATTCCTTAGGCGACTCTTCACAATATGCATAGCGAAAATGTCATTTCAACTATAGCAGTGGCAACAGGTAGAATCAATGATAACGTTATAAGCAAATAAACCATAGGATATACGACATCCTCTTTTGTTTCAACCATCTTCTTAGCAACACAACTATACCAATTATATTTGAAAATAACTATTTGATCGCACATCCATTATATAAATTTTCAGTTGATCTTGAAGCACCATCAAATCACAATCTGAGAAATCAATTGGATAAAATTGAGCAAGGCGGATCAACTTCTGGTGGTCAAATGCTGAAAATGAATTGTTTGGACTTAAGCATGTCCTACACAAAAGTAACACTGTATTCACCTCGTCAAAACAATTATTGAGCTCTTGAAGCTGCATATCTATGCATGTTATAAATAATTCAGCTCGATAGTGATGGAGATTTGTAACTACTTATTGTCTACGCCATGATCACCCCCGAGGTACAAAGTCATCATCGATTCGACGAAACGGTGATATTATGTTTCCCACAAAACGAAGATACATCGGCAATGAGTAAGTCCCAATATTCTTTCATCATTTGGAACTTTTGCTTAGATATTTCAACGAGATCGATGGCATTTACAATGTCTTGATCTTTTTTTTACAATGATTTTGATAATTCATTGGTAATTCCTAATACATCCTTCATCATATGTAAAATCAGAATAAAATCAAAACGTTGCAGTGATTCTAGTAAAACACAAGCTTCACCTCTTTGTTCTGAGCTGGTGCTATCTCCAACGACAGTCTCAAGTACATCTATCACCAAAGAAAACATAAGAATCAACTTTATTATTGTAGTATAATGAGAACCCCATCGAGTATCACCAACTCGTGTGAGAGTTGTCTCTTGGTTCAACCCTTTACCAATTGGAAGTTTACCACTATTGAGTTTCTCAATAAGTTTAATAGTTTGTTTATCTCGAAGAATATCTTTGCGCTTGCATGAAAGCCCCACAATATTCACTGCTGTAGAAACTAAGTTAAAGAATAATGCAATCCGAGGATGATTTTTTGTGACATGTACAAGTGTCAGTTGAAGCTGATGTGCAAAACAGTGGACATAAAATGCAGATTGGTTTTATTTCATAATCAATGTTTTAAGTCCATTGAACTCATCTTGCATATTACTGGCCCATCGTAACCTGTCCATGCAACTTTGTTATGCTCAAACTATACTTGGAAAAAAAAAATTCTAGTGCCATCTTCAGTGAAATTGGGTTGTATTAGAAACATGAGTTATACCTAAGAATCGTTTAAAATACCCTTTTGTCCACAAAACGTAAAATAACTGTCATTTGCTCTTTGATTGAAAAAATCACGAGATTCATCAACCAAAACTGCATATAATGCGCCACTAAGATCTTCAAGAATAACGTCGGTGGTCTTAATTGCAATCGCTTTTGTAATGTCTTTTTGAACTTTAGGTGAAATCAACTTGTGATTTTCAGGAGCATATTTTAAAACAACTTTCTTTATGTCTTCATTGTGATTAGCTATATACTCCAAAAGTTGAAGAAGTTTCCTCTATTCTTTGAGTCTTCGATTTCATCATGACCACTAAATGTCAATGCTTGACGCAAAAGAAACGAATGCAGTCAATTGAAGCATTTAAGCGGGTCCAATACTCAAGTTTAGCTTGGTCTGATTGCATAACGAATAAGGTTTGGATATGTTGTTTTTGCTTCATCAAATTTTGACTCATTGTATAAACTTCATAATGAGTATTTCCCAAATGACCTTGTAGTTTTTTTCGATTTCTTCTAATTATCGAACCCTTTCACTACAAAGTGTTGCCGCCACTTTGATCCCCGAAATTTGGTTTGAAGAGATAGCAATGTAAACAAAATGCAATATTTTCTCTATGCTATACTCTAACCAATCCTTATGTTGGTCAAATCAAGCTACATTATCCCACCTCCCATTTTCTTTTGTGGAAATTTGTGATTCTTAGGCTGACATGGACCCCTTTGTAAATATGTTCTTCTAATTATGTTTTGATCATTAGGATGATAGTCTGAGATTCGAGGCCTTGATCCGGAATCTGTTGGGAGATTTGACATATCATAATCCACATGAATTGGCTTTGAGATTGGATCTAACTGACCATTCTCATTATTTTTGTAGGCTAGGGGATGGTAACTCTGACACATACTTTCTTTAAAAAACTTGTCCATAGCTGAAAAAAATAAATAAAATATAATTAAGTAAATAAATATTTACTTTCAAATATTGTTATCATGAAAAAACATACAAACTCTAACAATATTTATGAAAACATCCAATTCACAAGATTTAAGATTAATTTTCATGAGCAAAAGGTTAATGTACCTGAGCTGCAAGAGTGTAAAGAAAAATCCAAGTAGTCCTTGTCCTCCCTAGCTCTTCTTTAGTCACATGATTTGCAATATGTATATAAAGTAATGAAGAAAACTGGGTTATACATTAATTCCTCCAAAACACATACCCCGGACAACAAAACTTCAGCAATTTGACAATTGAATTTCCCTCGTTATTCATTCATAAACACCAATTTCAGTCTAAATAAAAACCCATTGATAATTGAATTTGCCTTCCAAAGCAAGCATCATATTTTCTCATGCAAATTGTGGCAATGATATCGTTTGGATGTTTCTCAATACAATAATCATTTTTTTTTCACCTCTAGCTAAAATTAAAGCAAAAAATCAACCAAATCCACTGCACTACTACAACTCACAAAGATTAAACAATAGTAATTACCATCATCAATCATGTTAGACTTATGTCAATAATTGTGAATAATTTTCTATAGTGTCTTGTGTGCCAGAGATATATAGCCATAGGGTCATGAGTAAGTCATTTTAGAAAGCTAATTAATGGATCAAAGAATTTTTACAAACCTTCACACTTGAGCCAAAGAATAAACCAAAAGAGAGAAAAGCAAAAGATATTCATTCAAACAAAAGGGAGGAAGGCGAACAAACCTTGTGTGTGAGAAAAGAGGAACAATGTTGTGTTTGACTACGTGAGAGAAGAGAAGGGGAACAGTCCCCTGTGTGGCTGTGCCTGTGTGAAAGTTCCTTTTTTTGTTAAGTTGATTGCCCCTAGCCCTAGTAGTCAACTACATATTATTATTATTATTTTAAATATGAACCAAATTTTATTTTTTAAATTTTTTTTGAAATTTCAGGGGGGGGCGGGGGCAACTGCCCCCTAGTCCCTTAATAGGCCCGCCATGCTCATCAGTGAAAATATATCTCCTATACTTTTAAGTAAGAAGGAAAAGAAAAACGGTCAGCTCAAAAGCAAAGGATATGAGAGCCATTTGTGGGAGCCAAAAATAATTCTTAGTCTAATATAATAAGGAAGCCCAAAGATTTGGGATGTTCTCAAAAAGCCTGAATATTATCCATGAAAGTTACAAATAGAGAAAGCCCAAGTTTGGGCCCAATGCAACTCAGCATAACATTTCTTTCTCAGCAGAGGAGTAGTGTTCGACGTTGACCACCATGCTTAGCTAAGCACACAAGCTTGCAGGAGAGGTGTCTCCAAACAGGAAGTTACAAACTGCCAACGGGAAGTTACAACTATCTACGAAAGTTATAACTACCTAATAGAAGTTACAACCGCCTGCAAGCAGATGACTTCCTCATCTGCCACGTGTCTCACTATCTACCACGTGTCTCATTCATCTGCACGTGCCTCACTAATCTACCACGTGTCTCACTCATCTTCCAGCAGTTTACTCGTTCAACCTCTATAAATAGCCAAACACAAAGCCACATGGAGGTAACTTTCTTCTTGATTCACAATTCTCTATTCAAATACAGAGAAATGAATACTTTCCTAAAGGCATTGTTCTAACTTTGGCATCGAGCCCCCATGTAGGCACCACACCGGTGTCAAGAATTAATTTTTATCTTATGCAGATTGTTCCACGTGATCTAGCGAAAATTTGCAACCACACCCGTTGTGTGAGTGTTGAATTTGTCATCTTGTTTTAGCAAGTTTCCTAATGGTTAATGTTTCTGGCAGAAGTATTGCTTCATGGCTCTTGTGGACTCGAAGTATTTCGAGCTTGATAGTCGTTCCGATCGAGTGGGAGTTAAACAACTGAGTAAGTTTAATTCCGTTATCGATCTTGTTTGTATTTATTGCATATTGAGTTGTTATCCGTGTTTCTGTAGGGAAATTTTCAATGACGCCCCTTTTCTCTAAGGACAAAGGGGTTATAGACAAATATCGTGACACGCCTCTGATGCGGGTGGAGGATGTCGTCCAGCCCTATAATATCAAGCGCAGGGGACCGTGGGCTTACTGGCATGAGGCTCCCACTCTTTTTAGAGTTCCGAAACCAAAGTCTAAAGTCGAACATTTTTCAAAGAAGGGGAAGCTCTCGAAAGTTAAGATTCCAAGCCCATCAAGGAGGGCAGAGGTGAATGAATCACTTTCTTCTTATGTGCTTTCAAAGAAGCCTCGCACCACACCTAAGCCTACTCCTGGCCAATCGACCCCTTCCGAGGGGCCGCAAAGTTGCAATGCAAGATCTTGATTGCATGGCAAAAGTTGTCGTGCCCGAGGGGCATGATGCTCGGGTGAAGGCATATCTGCAAATGGTGGGGGTTGAAGATGCAACAAAGCTAAGCACTGAACAGTCGAATGTTATGAACAACATGTTGCTACAGGTGGATATGGAAGCTTCATCCAATACGGGTCTGCCTTGTCCTTTTTCATTAGAGAATTTTGAGTATAACCCCTCATTGGATCGTGAGTCTCCAAAGCCTGGTGAAAATTCGCCTGACCGTCATCCTTATGGCGAAAGGTCCCTTCCACGTTGCTCATAATGCCCTCGTCCCAGCCTTGACCTCATATTGAGGTGACAACAGGTTCGAGAGATAATTTACTTCCCTTTTTCTCGTCAACTGCTTCCAAATCGGCTCGTGAGAGAAAATCGATCGTTGTTAGTAAGGGAAAAGCGCTGAAGGAGGGTTCTGAAGCGGTGAAGACATCAAAGGGTGGTGCTGGTGTGATTCTGGTCTTAATGGACCTCCACCTGAATGCGCTGATCAATCTATTCACTCTCGGATGTGGTAAAAATGAGCAACCAGGCCTGGCATCAGGGGGTTGACATTTCTCATGTCTCTAAGAGGCATATTAGTAGATGGAATGATTGGCTGGTGAATTGTGCTCCGAAGCCAGAAGGTGATACACTTGGAGAGCATATGGATAAGGGGCATAAACATCTCATGTTGGGGATGTCGTATATGAATCAAGTTGTCATCGCTGGGACAAAAGTTGAGGTTGTTCGTGAGAGAGTGTATACCATGGAACGACTCTTTGCGAATTTGTAGAAGTCATATTCTGATGCTCTTCACAAAATCGAATCATTGAAGAAGCAGGTTGAAAGTCAGAAGCTTGTTCAATCGGATGTTGACTTGGAAACCTGGCTTACAAGATCGGAGGCTCAGAAAGTCCACTTGGAAACACTTGAGTCTAATTGGGCATAGACGGTGTTTGTGAGGGACAGGTTGGAATAAAAAATGAGGTGTCTGCGTCGTGACTTAAAACTTGCTCAGAATACTGCAACCTAGACGCAGGTTTTGAGTGCGAAGAAGGCCAAGATGGAATCTGAGTGGATTGTCCAATGTCAGTAGTTAGAGACTGACATTGACTGCAATGCCAAGAGTGTGAAGACAGCAAAAGAGCAACTTCTCCTAGCGCAAAGTCAACTTAGTGCAATCAAGGACAACGTGAGTACCGTGCAGTACAACTGGAGCGAGAGCTTGCAGAGTCAAGAGTGTGCGAGTAAAAGCTCCTCAAGGCCTAGGACACGTTCAAGTTCATCAGAGTTGTGAAAAAGCATACTATAGCTATTGGAGCTGATAAAAGAGGAACATGTTGATTGGGACCTCTCCTACTTTATATAAGTGTCCTTTACAGAGTTTGGAGAAGCCTCCGATCAATCAGAAGAAGACGGTGACCCAAATCAGGGTGCCCGAGTGGTGGCGCTCTTCTGTTTTTCCTTATCATGGTGGTGGTCTTTAGACGAGATTTTGCTGAGTCAGAAAACCATAAGGTTGATTTGCTGATGAGAGTTTTGACCGCTTATATTGCGATAGTTAAAGCAATCTTGGGTCTATATCCTTTAGAAATTCGAGAAGTTGTCTTGGCCAAATCCTGTAAGTTGGCTAAGCTCCGTGCGAGGGAATAATCTTGACTGGAAATAGATCATTCGAACTCATCATGTTTTTATCCCTCGAGCCATTATAATTTGCCCTTGGCAGACAAGGCTGTAGATCAGACCAGCAGCTATCGCTGCTAGTCTAAGCGAACTAGCCAAACTGTGGTCAAGCGTGCACGTCACTTTGAGTGGTTGGACAGTGATCATGGCGAGTTGTCTGAGATAAACTTCGTGAGCTCTGATCGGACTTCCACATTTTAAACCATTTTTGTCCGTTCCTGGTAAAATAGGTCTCAAATCGGACTAGAAGTTACTATCGCCGATCATAGCTGACTAAACTTTGGTAAGGTTTAGCGCTCATTGTCTATGGTTGGACAATGATCCCTAGCAAGTCATCTTGATCAGGCATTATGAGTGCTGACTAGACTTCCACTTTCTAAGCCGTCTTCACCCGCTATTGGCAAACTATTACTTAGAGCGGACCAGAAGTTATCATCATCAGTCAGAACTGACTAAACCTTGGCCGGTTTCGGCGACCATTGTCTGTAGTTGGACAATGATCCCTGGCAACCATCTTGATCGGGCGTTGAGAACGCTAACTAGAATCCCACTTTCTAAGCCATCTTCATCCGCGCTTGGCAAACTACGGTCTTTGAGCGGACCAGAAGTTATCGTCATCAGTCGGAACTGACTAAATTTTGGTCTAGTTCGACAACCATTATCTGTAGGTTGACAACGATCCCTGGCAAGCCATCTTGATTAGGTGTTTTGAGCGCTAACTAAACTCCCACGTTATAAGCCATCGTCATCCGCTCTTAGCGGACTAGGCGTTAGAGCAGATCAGAAGTTATCGTCAGCAGTCAAAACTGACTAAACTTTGGTCGGGTTTGATGGCCATTTCTGTAGTTGGACAATGATCCCTGGAAAGCCATCTTGATCAAGCGTTGTGAGCGCTGACTAGATTGCCACTTTCTAAGTCATCGTTATCCGCTCCTAGCGGACTAGGCCTTAGAGCAGACCAGAAGTTATTGTCATCAATCAGAACTGACTAAACTTTGATCGGGTTTGGCGACCATTGTCTCTAGTTGGACAATGATCCCAGGCAAGCCATCTTGATCAGGAGTCGAGAGCACTGACTAGACTCCCACTTTTTAAGCCATCATCATCTGCTCTTAGAGGACTAAGCGTTAGAGCGGACTAGAAGTTATCGTTATTAGCCAAAACTAACTAAACTTTGGTTGGGTTAGGTTAATGCTTGGCCTTGGGTCTGTAAGTCTAACTTTGGTGTCCCGACTTACTTCATCTAATATTCCTACACGGGGATCGGATCAACAAGTCTAATTCTGGAGTCGGATCACCATAGATTGACCAGACTGAATTTCAACTAGATTTGATGAACAATAGTGGAACTTTAATAGAGCAAATACCTAGGATTTATTGATAATATCATTGTAGGTGTGTCCTACATTCCATGGGCTCTGAAGGCCTTCGTCGTTTGTGTTTTTGCATGTACTGGGCCATTATCTGTCTTTTGGGTCGGATCTGGCTGGGCACTTGCTTGGGCCCACTAGTTGGTTGGGTCATGTCGATGAGATAATTGTGTCACGTGTACGATGTAGGTTGAAAGACGGTTTAGTATCAGTTACACCCCCAGTTGATGGGGTTGCATGTAGTGCCATTAGTTCAATGAATGTCGACTCATGCAGTTTCAATTGGAACAGTCACCTCCCTATTTCCTGTACGACATTTAATGTTGTGTAACTGTTGGGTGACTTCATTTTGTGAACCGTCATGCCTATATATAGGTTGGTCTTCACCATTTCAAGCATTGCCATGAACGCAGTAGAGCGTGTTCTTCAAATACATATTTCCATAAAATATGTTTTGAGTTCTCCCAAAGGCTAAAGGAATATCTTCGTTGTTGGAGTCTTTGAATGTTCTGACATTTCCAGCGATGAGTTTTGACAAGACTTGTTATTGGGTTATGCCACCCTTGTTTGGGTGAACATCCAATTGTTTCCATGAGACCTCGTAATTTCTTTTTACATTGCGAATAAGAATTACGGACTCCCCCTCAGGGGTCAACTTTGTCTTCTATCCTCCGGTGCTCCCAGGGCGTCTCTCGCCATCCATGGGAGATGACACCCGCAAACAACCTTGGGTGGCTTTTCTTACTATATCTACTGAGCTTCATTCGTGATGCCACAACTGAAAGGCATATTGGAGGAGCGGAACTCTGGCGGATGTGGCCTACAGTCCTGAGTGCTAACTCTGCATCACCCCATACATCCCTCTTGAGGGACATCCCCACGACCTACTTTTGCTTTCACTTTCAAATCATCTGTGCTAGGCATATTAGCGGAGTGAAGTATCAAATGCTACCTACAACCTGCAGTCTATTCGGGTACGTTTGCTTTCACTTCTGAATCATCTTCTCAAGCTTGGCGTAGCGAAGTATTTTCGTTTCGATGGATTCATACTTAGACCGAACTTAGATACTTGTAGTGTATAAAATTTTGTACTAGTCCAGTTGGGCAAAATTTGTAACAACTTTCTTAGTAATCAATAAAGTCAGTTTTCTATAATTCACGTTTTATTCCTTGAATGAATTTGTATCATATTGGCTTGTGTGAACAATTCTTCTAGACTAAAACAGAGAAGAAATCAAAACAATAAGATAGTATGACTCTAAGTTGGGACTAAGGTAATATGGCCATGAAGAAGATGTGCATGGTCCTGGCTCAGACTGTGTAGAACCCTTGGCAAAGTGTCATGTTTCGCCCATGACAGTTTAGTCACTAAAATGTGAGGTTCGTAAAAGTGGGACATTCCTTACTGTTTGCCAGCTTTTGGATTAGGCGCCAGTTTGTTGAAGTGTTACTACTTGGCTTTGTATTGAACGGGAGTGACAGACGGATGGTATTTCTAGTGTTGGATTCTGACTCGTCATATAGTTGAGTCTCGGTTGTTGGAACTTTGTTTTTGTCTGTATAAGTTTGGTTGTGTTCAGAGGTGGCTTTCACACTCTGATTCATGCGAGGAAGTGGATGATTGTTTTTTGGATAAGCCTCATCCTGGCTCGTGCAATCTGCATGAACTCCCCATTTCCTGCGTTTCTTTTCCGCCAAGGTGGCACTAGCCAACCAGTCTGGCTGGCGGACATTGAATTTTTCCCTCAAACTGACTAGAGTTTCTTCGTCCACGTGGGGTGATTTTTCTCTATTATTTGGGACCGATCTCTAATATGTCTATCCCGCGGGCCCGAGCTGTAATTGCTAATAATCTAGTTATTTCAGCACTGGCGCAGTGGCAGTCTCTCACTGATGGCTGGTTTCCTCTAATGGTCCCTTCCACCTAATTGGTTGTGTACTTGATGCACTTGTAAAGAGTGGGAACTACCGTCTCCATTTGGTGGAGCCAAGGCCTTTCCAAGATGATCTTATAAGTGGATGGGGCATCGACCACCATGAACTCCTAGAAAAAGGACTTTCTGTAGTTGTGGCTCTCCTGCCACTACTGTTAGTCTGATGTTCCCAATAGAAAAGCAATTCTCTCCGCTTAATCCGATCATTGGGTGACTAGCGGGTGTCAAGTTCTCCTCCTTGAGCTGCAAGTTGCGGAATGCATTGAGGAATAAGACATTCAGAAAGCTCCCTTTGTTGACCAAAGACATCTTCACTTTTCAATTCGCTATGAGGACCTAGTGGACAAGGGCATCATTGTGAGCAGAATGGACACCTTGAATGTCCTTATCCGTGAATGTCAGTGATGGGATAAGGCTCTGATTACGTGCATATTGCACTTGTCGGTCCTCGTAGGTGGATTGATCCCACATCTCACGAAGTGTTCTTTTGCGGGATTTGTTGGATTGCTTACCTTCTGAGCTGACCCCATGCAGAACATATATAATGCCAAGAGCTTTTTTCTCTATCTCTTTTGACAACATATTCCCTTTCCTTTGCCCAGTCCTGTTTTTTCGGGCTTGGGAATTCTTTGAGCTCGCCCTTCTTGATCCCGTACTCAATCTTGCTTCTAAGACTTTTGTAGTCCTCAATGTCATGGCCGCTATCCTCTTGAAATGAACAATATTTTTGTTATCGCGTCGGGAGAGATCTCCTCACTGTTTGGCAAGCCACTTCACTTCTCCCAAATTCTTAATGGTGTTGAAGACATCGGACAGGTTGAAGTTGAGGGGAGTGAAGGTTTTGGATCTGACGAAGTTGGAGGCTTTATCTTGCCTTGTAAGGTTAGAGTCTGGCTCATTGTCATTCTGCTTCCTCTTATTTCTGTCATTGTTATCCCGTTTCTTTCCTTACTTTTTTTCTAGAACCAGAGGGTTTCTTTTCAGCTTTTACTTCTTTTTTAGCGGCCAACATCTCATCGAGAGTGATGTATTTATGGGTGCTCTTCAGTAAGTCCACCGTGTCATTAGGAGGCTCCAGAGTAAGGATGTTGTAGAATTGGCCTCTCATCAGACACGAGGTGAAGGCGGTGGCCGAGGTGTCGTCGCTGCAGCCATCGTTGTGAGTTAACTCATCATTGAAGCGTGTGACGTAATCCCTCGATGTCTCATTCAGCTTCTGTTTGAGGGTGAGCAGGTAGTGGTCCCTTCTTGATCTGTTGACACTCGACAAAGCAGGTGAGAAACGCTTTGGCCAGCGTTCAAAATGAGACTGTGGAACCGGGTCAGAGTTGTTTTCTTCAACCAAGTAAGGAATAACCGACATATTACTGATTCAGATCCTTTTTTTAAAGCCATCATATGCTGGTAATGGCGTAAATGATTAGACGGGTTTGGCGGGCTGAACTTTTTCGGCAGTGGCTCATTAATGATGTGATCCATGAACGGGGGGACGGTGAGGTTATTCATCATGTCCGGATTGGTGGCCCCAAACCAGAGGGGGTTCTGCGAGGCAGGTTTGTCGGTCTTAGACGTCAGGTTTCCATTGACCGCTCCTTTGCTTTTGGTCCACTTAAAGCTAAGAAGGGCAACGTGGCTCTCCTGAACGCGCTATCTGGTGTCTTCTGGGAATGGGATTTTTCGCGTCTCCTTGTCTCTTTCAGCAGGTGGATGGTTCCGCTTAGTATCTCCGCTATTTGTGTGATTTGATGCATTTGGGCTAACGGTCGATCCACCCTAGGGTCCGTCGCGACTGCTGCTGGCTTGGGGGTCCGAGGTTGTTCCTCCCATGGGGCGGTGCCACCAGAGATGGCGGTGCTACGCCGGTTTCTAGCGTTCAAGGGCTCAGTTATTTCTCCATTATTGCGAGATTTCGTGGTAACCATATTTCTGGACTGTAAGGAAGGGTGTTATCACTGTTTTCTTACAAACTTTGTCGTTTCCCATGGAAGACGCTAAACTGGTGGTGTCAATCATGTTATCTTTGACCTTGACCTGCACAGGAACACGCGTGAGTCAAAGACCATCGTTGTTGTGGCCGATGGCACTCCAATGCTTAAGTCAGACAAGGCTTGAGAAAGATGTAATGCTGTAAATTGGGTTCTGTAGCGTACCTTTGTTCCTCAACCTTATGGCCTATTTATCATGCGAAAGTCGTTGTTTGGCTAGGCCTTTGGTGGCGTAGTTTAGGTAAAGCTATCTTGTTGGTGATCATTTCCTTGTTAGAAGTCATCCATGTAGAAGAGTTTCCATACACGACTTGTGTTCCTAGATCTATGGGGGATTCTTTCCTTGGGGAGTGTTGTCCATGCATGATAGTTTCTATGCACGACTTATACTTCGGTATTTTTTTATAAGAATCGGTGTATTGATGGCATGCCCATCTTAGGTCGAATTCCCATATACTTGCCTTATTAGGTCTTACGGGTATTGGGCTTGACCATGTGACGTATGGGCTTAATAGAGCGTCGTTGTTTTGGTCCAACCTCCTGGACCTTGCCTCAATGGGCTTCATGTTGTCTGGGCTTTGCCAGATTGGGCGCGCAATTGGGCTCGTTTTGCTCTATTAATGAGATCATCATAACACATGTATGACGCGAATTATTGGGCGATTTGATGTATCATTAGTTACTATGTGTGACTCATCTGGTAGATTACCTCATTTGCATCAAAAGCCTCCATATGCAAATCAATTTTTCTTCAACAAACTACAGTTTAACAACATCAGAAGCTTCTACATACAAATCCTTTAGTTGTACCAATATAGGGAGATAAGTCAGCAAGATCAGAAGCATTCAACTTCTATTTTTGGCGAAGCTCCTGAGTGAAAATACATCTCCTATACTTTTAAGTAATAATGGAAAAAATGGTTAGCTCAAAAGCAAAGGAGATGAGGGCATTGTAAGAACCAAAAATAATCCTTAGCCCAAAGATTTCGGTTGTTCCCAAGAAGCTAAAAAATTACCCACAAAACAAGTAGATAAAGCCCAAGTTTGGACCCAATGCAGCCCAAGTCTAGGTGCAATACAACTTAGCAGAACACTTTTTCTCAGCAGGGGAGTAGTGTATGACATTGATCGCCATGCTCAGCTAAGCACATAAGCTTGCAGGAGAGGTGTTTCCAAACAAGAAGTTACCACCACCAACGAGAGCTTACAACTATTTACGAATGTGACAACTATATAAGAGAAGTTGTAACTACCTAAAAGAAGTTACAACTGCCTACAAGCATATGACTCACTCATCTACCAGTAGTTTACTCATTTATTTCTATAAATAGCCAAACACAAAGCCATCTGAAGGTAACTTTTTCTTGATTCACAACTCTCTATTCAAATACAGATTGATGATACACCAAATCGTCCTTTGATCAACACCGTACATGTGTCATGATAATCCCGTCACCATAGCAAGGCGGACCCGATTGCATGCTCAATCCATCAAGACCCAGACAACATCAAGCCCAATGTTGGTAGATTTCAGAATGTTGGACCCGACTTGTAGCGCCTTAATAAGTCCATGCGTCATGAGTCAAGCTCAATACTCGCAAGCCCTGATAAGGCAAGTATATGGGGGATCGACCCAAGACAGGCAAGCCAACAATGCATATGATCCGACTAGGAAACAAATACCAGTGTATAAGTCGGGCAAGGAAACTTCTTTGCATAGACAACACTCAGAAAGGAAAACCTCTCCCGCAGATCTAAGAACACCAATCGTATAGAGAAACTACTCTACATGGACAACTCCTAAACAATAAGTGATTTCCAGCAAAATCTATTTCCCTAAACTTCGCCACCAAAGGCCTAGCCGAGCAAGGACTTTCACACTATAAAAAGGAGATAAGGTCGATGAGGTGACAAGTTATATAATTTCCTTACCCTGAACCCCTCAACCAATATGGCAGACTTGCTAAGGGACGCTTAGAAATATATCATTCTAGATGAGATGTCGATCGTCAAGAACGAAATGGGACCCAAAAATAAACCCTCTGTCCTCAGGGACAAGAAGAGGGACGACGACAGGAGTGTACGTCCTGCACGGAATGTGCTCAGAGACTGAATGGTCCAACATGTCCCGAAAAAGATTACTCTTCGAATTGCGGACCAAGTCAGCCTATGAGAACCAACGAGTACAACATGTTCGCATCCAGAGCCCGAGCCTGACCTTGACTTTACAGATAGGGACCTCAAGGGCATCTACAGTCCGCATAACAATGCCCTAGTAATATCGGTCTTCATAACAAATTGGGAAGTGAAAAAGTATTTAGTAGACACCGAAAGTTGTTCAAAACGTACTTTTCCTCAAAACGTTATGTAATATGCAGCTGAAGGAAGAAAATCTAAGCCCCTCAACAAATCTCCTGGTCGAACTCAACAAGGAAAAGCACTTCCCTATGGGGAAGATCAAATTAACAGTGGTGGCGAGAGAACCATAACTTCATAAATAATTCCACGGGAGTTCATGGTGGTCCATGCACCGTCAACCTACAACATCATCTTGGGGAGGCCCTGGCTTCACCAGATGGAGGTGGCGATCTCCACCTTACACCAATGTATCAAATACCCCTCAATCAGACAGTAGACATAATATGAGGAAATCAACCAGTCGCCAGAGACTGCCACTACACGACACTAAAGTGGCTTGATGACCATTAACTACAAATCGAGCACACAATTGATGCATCCCTGAGCCCAGGTCCGGAGTTGGAAGAGGGCTCTCTGCTCTCAGACGAAGATGCCTATGTCGTTCTAAGGGGATGACCCAACGTTGGATGACCTGAGGAGGACGTTGTGACTATATATCTGGACAACCTCAGTGACACAGAGCCATCCAGATAGGTTCCTGCTAAGCAAGGAATTTGATGAACAACTGATAACATTGCTGCGACAGAATCAAGATGTCTTCGCCTGGACGATGTGGGACAAGGTGGAAATAGACTCCTCCATAATCACCCATCGAGTGGCTGGAGACTCAGCACGAAATCAGTCAGATAGAAGAACATATCAATGGCCCCGAGAGGAACCAGATCATAAACAAATAAGTATAGAGACTACTCATGCCAACATGAACAAAGAGGCACGACACCCAGATTGGCTGGTGAACACCGTCCTTGTTAAAAAAAATGGAAAATTGAGAGTCTATGTGGACTACACAGTATTGAACAAGGCATACCCGAAAGACAACTTTTCACTTCCTCGTATCAATCAAATTGTAGACGCCACATCCGGACATGACCTCCTGAGCTTCATGGGCGCCTACTCCGGGCTATAACTAGATATAGATGCACCCCCAGACCAAGAGAAAACCTATTTCATAACTGAAAGAGGAATATACTGCTATCGGTAATGTCGTTCGGCCTAGTGAACGCAAGTGCACATATCAAATGCTAGTGAATCGGATGTTCGAGAGCCAAAATAGAAGGAACATGGAGGTACATGCTAGTCAAGAGCCACCACAACCCATATCACATATCCGATCTTGCCAAAGCGTTCAGCTAGCTCCACAAGTATTGGATGAAACTCAACCCACAAAAATGTATTTTGGAGTTGAGTTAGGCAAGTTCATAGGTTACATAGTGAATCAGAGGGAACAGAAGCAAATCCAGACTCTTCTCGAAATGAAGTCCCGGACTTCCATCAAGGAAGTTTAGAGCCTAACTGAAAGGCTGGTAGCACTCAACTGGTTTATTTCCAAATCATCAGACAAGTGCCTCGCTTTCTTCAAGATTCTTAGAGGAAGCAAGGACTTCAACTGGGACGAAGAGTGCGAGCATGCCTTCCAGAACCTGAAGGCATACATGAGGATTACCAAGCTACTCTCGAAAGCAACCTCGGGAGAGACACTTTACTTATATCTAGTCGTCTCGAATCATGCCGTCAGTTAAGCTCTTATACAGAATGATAAGGGGGTATAGAGACTAGTGTATTACACCAGCAAAACCTTCATGGAAGCAGAAGCAAACTATCTAGATCTAGATAAGCTAACTTTGTGCTGGTCATCTCTTCCAGATAAACTGAACCCGAATTGGGAGGGGCCCTACAAAGTGACTGAGATCAACAGGTCAGGGACGAATTGGTTGGAAGACATGGCCGGTAAAAGCCTTATGCGGTAATGGAATGTAGAACACCTTAAAAGTACTATCAATAAAGGACATTTGCTATTTTTTAAAATTCCACTACTACCAATCAGTCTTCCATTACTTGACTCCCACCCACTCAGTGAATTAGATAAGCCATGACACCAAAGTCAGGCCTATCAGACTTGACCAGAGTCTAGTCAGCTTCAGCTAACGGCGATGGCCTCGAGCTCTCTTTAAGCCTAGTCAACGGTTTAGATAGTGGTAGCTTGGTTAGCGTTCCAATGCCTTATCGAGATGGCTTCGACAAGGATGGTTGTCTAAATATGGATAATAGTCACCAAACCCGATCAAAGCTTAGTCGATGACGACCCATGACGATAGCTTCTGGTCTGCTCGAAGCCTAGTCTGTGACTAACGGATTACGATGGCCTTGGAAGTGGGAGTCTAGTCAGCGCTCTCGACACTTGATGAAGACAGCTTGCCAGGGATCAATGTTCAACTATAGATAATGATCGCCAAACTTATTGCTCAAAGCCTAGTCCAAATAGAACGGGCAACGACGGCCTAGAAAGTGGGAGCTTAGTCAGTGCTCATGTAGCATGGTGAAGACGGCTTGCCAGGGATCATTGTCCAACTATAGATAATGATCGTTGAACTTATCGCTCAAAACCTAGTCCGAATATAACAGGTGACAACCGCCTAGAAAGTGGGAGCTTAGTCAGTGCTCATGTAGCCTTGTGAAGACCTTTTGCTAGGGATCATTGACCAACTACAGATAATGATTGTCAAACTTATTGCTCGAAGCCTAGTCCGAATAGAACGAGCGACGATGGCCTAGAAAGTGGGAGGTTAGTCAGTGCTCATGTAGTCTGGTGAAGACGGTTTTCTAGGGATCATTGACCAACTATAGATAATGATCGTCAAACTTATCACTCGAAGCCTAATCCAAATTTAACAGGTGACGACCACCTAGAAAGTGGGAGCTTAGTCAGTGCTCATGTAGTCTGGTGAAGACAGCTTGCCAGGGATCATTGTCCAACTATAGATAATGATCGATGAACTTGTTGCTCGAAGCCTAGTCCGAGTCAGACTTAGCTTTCTCTTGTTCAGCGGTTTGGGCTCGCAGATTGGCCTGTGCCTGCCACTTTTTCCAGTTGGTTACTTAAGAGGTCTGACCGATAAAGGACATTCGAGTATGACCTACAAAGCTCAGCAAAAGCCTTCTCCAAAGCATGATTTGTACTACAAGCGTTAGGGTGCAACTCACCTTGAACCAACGACACCAATCCAAAGGGACCTGTGGGAGACAACAACTCCACACCCAAAGCATTCTCAACTGAAAGATCAGCCCAACACTCAGCATCGGGCTCTAGGGGTGGGAGAAAATATTTGTTTCCCAGGGTAGCAAACTTAACGGGCTGAAGATCATCAGTGGCAGCATTGACTTTGTCGGCATCTACCGACTTTGAACAATTTCCTTCCAGTACAACTAATGGAGCTGGAGGCTCCAGACATACACTTCGCTCCCTTAGAACCATCTCTTGAGTAGACTGATTGGGCCCAGACTCCGCAATTGTCACTTCCTGCTCTAGCGAGATCAGTATAGAGGAATAATCAGTTTTGCTGCTAGCTCACTTTCTCTTGGGACGGCCAATGGACTACATGACCGCCTCCAACTCAGCCTGCCTCGAAGAGCTTGGTATCATAAGCTTCCTCTTCCTGGAACAGCCACCACTAGTCCCCTTGGCGATGACCTAGGCACAATAGGGCCTGCATTGAAGTATTTGAACAACCCCGCTCCACACGATGTTGTTCGAAGCTATGACCTCCTCAACAACGATAAAAAAAACTCAAATGCCCTTCTCACTGATTCCTCCTAGGTAAGAGTTGGAGTCACAAATTTACCTGCACAAAATAAAAAGACAACATTCCAATTTCCGCGAATGCACATAAAAGGAAAAAATGATGAAGACATTATGCTCACTAAGATCGAATTTGAAATGTCTAACAAACAACCGCCCGTCCACCTTGAAGTATGGGGAGTTAGAAGAAACCAAAAAATAATACTTTTGCCAAATTATGAAATCATCAGACAAGGAGGCCAAATACTTCGGAGTACTCAACCAACAGACTCCGTGACCATTTAGCCGTGGAGAAGTCAACAGGTGGATTACTTGCAAAGTTAATCGAAGGCTAGGGTCTTTCGCCTTAATGAGAATAACAATCAGGGTCCTGAATCCGTTAGGCACCATCTGAGCAGAAGGAATATGAAGGTGCGCCAGAAAGCGCCAAATGTCCTTCGAAATCAAAAAACGAAGCCCGACTTGGAACATGCTTTTGTGCAAGGCTATGAACCCTTGCAGAGGCGTCAATGGATTGTGAGTAGCACAAGCCCAACTTGGAACATGCTTTTGTGCAAGGCTATGAACCCTTGCAGAGGCATCAATGGATTGTGAGTAGCACCCAGTGGAATAAGTTTCAGGTATTCAGGAATTCGATAGTCCTCTCATAGCTTAGCCAAATCAGACCCCTTCTGTTCCCGGTAAAAATTATGGCAGGCATAGAACAGATTTTGTCCATGGGTAAGTTCAATGTTATCCACCATGAAAAGAAAATTTTAATTTTCAAAAAGAGTTGCAACAAATAATACAGATAAAAGAAAACAGAAAGGAGGTAGAAAAGGTACAAAAATAAAGAAACTCCCTCTCAAAGAAGCGGAGGCTTATATAAGCAACAAGTAGTCACACCCCACAAACTCATTTAATGATATGTGCCGCTCAAGACAACGTTTCAGGTTCAATCATCACGACTGTACATATTCTATCAAAGTGACTTAGTGGACCGACATGATATCCCATTCACTCGAGGGGGGGGGGGGGGTGATGATACACCCAACTGTCATCTGATTAGCATAGTATACGTGTCATGATAATCCTGTCACCATAGCAAGGCATGCCTGATTGCATGCTCAATCCATCGAGGCTCAGACAACATCAAGCCCACTGTTGGGAGATTCTGAAACATTGGACCCGACTTGTAGCGCCTTAATAAGTCCATGCGTCACGAGGTCAAGCCCAATACTCGTAAGCCCTGATAAGGCAAGTATGGGGGATCGACCCAAAAAAGGCAGACCAACAATACATTGGATCCGATTAAGAAACAAAAAGTAGAGTATAAGTCTGGCAAGGAAACTTCCTTGCATGAACAACACTAAAAAAATGAAAACCTTTCCCGCAGATCTAGGAGCACAAGTCGTGTAGGGAAACTACCCTACATAGACAGTCCCCAAAAATGATATCCTGGAAGATCTCTTTCACTAAACTAGGCCACCAAATGCTTAGCCAAACAAGGGCTCTCACACTATAAAATAGTGATAAGGTCAAAAAACTAAGGTACGCTACAAAAAAAACCCAATTTGCAACTTTAAGTCTCTCTTAAGACTTATCTAACTTAAGTATCGAAGTGTCATTGGCTACCACATGGCGATCTTTGGCTCACGTGTGTTACTTGTGTAGGTCTATGTAAAGGCTAGGAATGAGAGCAAAAATCGACTAGATCACAGATAAATAAATATTTTCCTAAATGCATTGTTCTAACTTTGGCATTGAAATCTCCGTGGCAGACACCACACTAGTGTCAAGAATTAATGTCTATCTCATGCAGATTACTCTGCGTGATCAGCACGTGATCCGATGAAATTTTGCATCCACATTAATGATAGAGTGGGAACTATTATACGAAGGGATACTATGTAACTGTTCCTACTGTGAATTAATATGGAGTTGCGTGTTCGAAGTAATGAGGATTATAAGTCAAAAGAACTCGTTTCAATGTCAAGAATGTAGTTGCCCAAGTATTTCTTAATACAGAAGAAGGTATTGGACTTGGGCTTCAGGTCTTTGACCCAAACCATTTGCTAGTCCTAGTGTCTTCTGAACCCTTGAAGCCAAGTCTTTAAGACAAAATTGGTAAAGTTGTACTATTGAAAATTTTGGGGCATGTTAATGTTAGAGCATCCTAGAAGGCTGGATCAATAATAATTAAATTAGGAAGAATAAGGACTAATAATTCAAATAAAAGCCGAATTTATTCTACAATTAAAGTGAAATCTCAAAATGAAGCAAGGTATCTATCTATCTATCTTGTTCAAGTTCCCATGAGTGAGTGAGTGAGTAAGCTTCAAAGTATAAAATGCACCACCACAGTACAATGCTCATGCACAGAGTGTAGGAGGGGATCGATCTCTGAGTTTTCACTTTAGAACACCACATCCAACTCCTTACTTAATTGCGCATGTCACGCTATTGGCCCCCATATACCCGACACTCCACGCCACACCAATAATGGTGGGTGGAAAAGTGAGAGTGAAATTCAAAACCGCTTCACGCTCTTTATTACCAACTTCTCTCTCCAATTGCGTTCCAAAATTCAAGGCGCAATCTAAACCTAACTTCATTTTTTTTTTTAAAGAAAACTAAAGTGTCGGTTACTATTCACCATCTCGAGAAGTGTACAGTGAATTACTTTGTTTTTGACGTACGGCCCAGAAAGATAGACGACGACTCCCTCATATCACATGCACACACTCTCACTCTCTCTCTCTCTCCAATTAAGAGCTGGCTGAGAGCATGAATGTGGGAGATGGGTATTGGAGAACATGATTTGGTATCACATGCACCCTACATCACTCATGGCTCACATTCATTTGATAGGGCCCTATCACATGGGAACCATTTGGCAACTTTACTAGTTTTACAAATTTTTCTGTTTTTTCTTCTCCAATTGTTCAAGAAGGAAAAATTCTAGGGGTCGAGGGAGGGAGCGAGGGATGGGTGGTAACCACCCATCCGCTTCGAGATGAGCATTATCGCATATCTCAGATTTAATGCGCTCATCTCGAGGTGGATGGGTGGTTATCACCCATCCCTCGTTCCCTTTCCCTCGCTCCCTCCCTCGCTCTGTAGCAAAGCTCGTTCAAGAAATTAGGAAGACAATGCAAAATATCTGAAGTGGTTTTGTTTCTTTTAAGAAATCAGATCGAAAGTTTCAAAATTTTGTGGCTTGCTAGCTAGATGACTCTCAACAATAATCAAAGTTTTACGTTTGACTGTTCAAATGAGATGTGGAGCACTTTAAACGAGCTTCGTTTTTACTTTTACTTGAAAATAAAAGCTGTTAATAGGCATTGAATTTGTTTAATACATTTTAGTAAGAGCATCTCGATTGCACTTAGACAAATTGAAATTGAGGTTGGATAAGTATATTTCATATTTGTTTCATCAACTTATCCCACCTTAGGTTCAACACCGTGCGCAGTACGCTAATTTGAGCATCCACGCCCAAGTTAGGGGCCAATCCTTTTGGCACCTAAACTTTGACATTTTTTTTTTTTAAGTCGGGTAATTTTGGTGATGGAAAAAGTAGTACGAACTAAACACAAATCACGAAGGGAAATCACACGCCAAATAGGAAAATACAAATAAAAATTGCCAATTGCAAATAGGAAAGTTTGTTAGTATAGTATTTGCACAAGACATGGATGTTTACGGTGTTTGATTAAAGAGATTTAAGCAAGATTTTAGATAACATGGAAGATAGTGGAGGTGGAAGGGCCCATTGATAACTAAATATTTTGCCATTTTGAACGACACATGATAAAGCCAAAAGTTTATTTATTCTAAAATTTCAAGTTAACCAAAGAAAGGAATGAATCATCCACCTTTCAACTTATAGTGGTTTTGTATGTTTCTTTAATTTTGATTCTCTCTTTTATTTGCTTTAGATTCTACTGGGTACTTTAAAACTCTGGAGATTTGCTTTTACTGTGGTTAGGATGGTGTAAATTTTAGGGGTGGGCATTACATCCCGAGATTTCGATTCCATCCCGCTTCAATTTTTTTTGGATTTTATTGGAATTGATCAATCTCATCTTGATTTCGTTCTGTCCCGATTTAGAGTGGGACGGGATTGAGGGAATGCTTCCTCCCATTATGCTACTCTAGGAGTTTGTGAGTTGGTGAGGGGAGGGATTTTTTCCATTTTTACTTCAATAAGGAACTCATCTACTCCATCCGACTAGTTCCGAGTTCAAATCCCGGACAACCCATAATGATATTTCTTTTTTTACTCATTTTATTCATTCACAAATAATTATGATAGATACACCCAAAGAATTTAATATCCATTTATATTGGTTGACACGGGCATATAAGTCATGTTATACTATTGAATAACAAGCCTACAATTATTTAGATTATATTTGTAGATAATTTGTGTTATTGGGAGTCTCTGATGATTGAATAAGCTTCTTGTTTGAGTTGACTTGCTTATCTTGTTCCTCAATCCTACAATCAGGAAAGGACATGTGTTTAAAGCGAGTGATCTACGACTACCCTCGACCGACACAGTAGATCACGTTTCCATATGAAATAGGCCCTCCGTCCGTAAAAAGAGTTGACTACTCCGCTGATCAATCCAATGCAATAATCCCGGCTAGGCATCAGGCTCGATTCAGGATCACTAATCACTAACAGAATAGGAAATAAAATGATGTATTGTATTCTAGATAAAAACACAAGTTGTATACCAAATAATATTCATTCAAAGAAAGCTCAATTTACTAAATCTTTCTTATAAAAGTTCACATACTAAAATTGCATAGCAAAACACATTCATATATACAATCATATGTATCTATTCTTTCATATAGTACTAGTAACGCTAATATAGTTATTTACATTTGAAACAAAAGAATAACATCAATGTATAATTAAAAAAAATTATTTCCTGCTGATCCCGTCCCGAACCCGTTTGGGATGGGACGAGATCGAAATGAGGTCTATCCATCCCGATCCCAAACGAACGAGATGGGATAGGGATGAGGTCCATCCCGTCTCATCCCATCCCATGCCCACCCCCTCGCCCCCTAGAAGAGCTCTAAAAAAATAGCCCAAACTAGTTGGATTAATGGGGATAGGTTGATTTAAGGGGTTTTATGTCAGTGTAATCACTAAAGTTTGAGGTAACAAAGAGTTGGGATCACAAAAATTTTACAGTATTATTATTATTAATGAAAATGCTAGGAAATCATATTTTTGCAACCAGGGTGATATGACGCGATTTTGAAAAATGATGAAATCCTCAAAGTGTTTATATATCTCAAGGTTTAAAAAAAAACTCCCCTAATGATGCTACATCATCCTGGTTGCAGAACTTAATTGCAAAACCTGATTCCCTAGCCTCACTCTATTATTAATAAGTTTTTCTTTCTCTTGATATTAACAAAAAGATGAAAAGTGCAAAAAGAGGCCCCAAACCGCAAATTTTATTTTCCATGATACTTCATGCTATTGATTCTCATCATTTGCTTGACATTATAATCTCAATATGCGTTTGCAGAGATCCTTGATAGCCAATGGCATGACCCATGCACCCCTATGCACACTCGAAAATACTTGAGACCGGATTTTGTAATCAAGGTGTTCTTGAGATACGTGTAAACCTTCCCAAATTGTGACATATCATCCTGATTATAAAATCTGAGTGCAAAAAATCACGATTTCCTATCAAAGTTCATACATGCTTTTGTTCGTGCTTCGCCAGAATAAGTATAGTATTACTGATGGAAAATTATACCATTTAAAATTTTATGATTGGAGAATGAGTATTTATAACATTTAACTCAAACGATATAAGTTTCTGAAGTTGAATTAACTTTCAAAACCTACTATGATGCAATTTCATTGATTGAATGAGATATTTTTTTAGGGTGAATATACTGAATTCTGTCACTAATATTTTTTTTAGGGTGAATGTACTGAACTAATGCACTAATAATGCTTGATTGATTATAATAGTATTTGACTATTTATAGCCCAAATTTATGACCCTTGCTTCAGTTGGTTTAGATAGTTTGAAGGTCTGGTTTCTTTTGGTTCATATTACCTTGAAGTGTACCACTACTACCTGCACTGTTTGCTACAGTTTTTGTTGCACAGTCACAAATAATTTTTTTTACTTTAAATCAGTTGAGTCTTCTGTGACCACCAGAAATTTTGCCATTGAAGCACACTATTCAAAGTCTCAAACTGTCCCACATGTAACTACTGCAACACTTGTTTGTCTCCATTTTTTTCTGTCCCCTTAAAAAGGAAGAAGTGAAGGAAGAGAGAAAGGGAATCCAGAGCTTTGAGAAAGATGAAGCAATGGATTGTAGTTTTCTTAGCTCTCTTGTTGGTACAACAACTGGGTTTTCATCAACAAGTTGAAGCAGCAGATGGGTTTATCAGAACTAAAGGATTGCAGTTTGTGTTGAATGGAGTGCCTTATTATGCAAATGGGTTCAATGCCTATTGGTTAATGTATGTGGCTTCAGACCCATCTCAGAGAAACAAAGTCACTTCTGCCTTTCAACAAGCTTCAAGCCATGGCCTTACTGTTGCAAGAACTTGGGCTTTTAGTGATGGTGGTTATAAGCCTCTTCAGTACTCCCCTAGCTCCTATAATGAAGATATGTTCAAGGTAACACTAAAACATTGCTCACTTTATCTTTTTGTATAGACTTTCGTTCTTGTGGTTGTGTTAGACTTTTAGCAATGTTACTGATCTTATTACTTATGTTTGTTTGAAGGGGTTGGATTTTGTTGTGTCTGAGGCAAGAAAGTATGGGATTAAGCTAATATTGAGTTTTGTGAACAACTATGAGAACCTTGGAGGGAGGAAACAGTATGTTCAATGGGCTAGAAATCAAGGCCAGTACTTGTCATCTGATGATGATTTTTTCTCAAATGAAGTGGTTAAGGGATATTATAAGAACCATATTAGAGTAAGTGTGCAAGAGATGTCTATTTGAGTTTGTTTTCCTTTGATTTGGATACCCTTCGTTCTAAATCCATTTCTCATTTTGTGTATAGACTATTCTTACAAGACACAATAGCATGACTGGAGTTACTTACAAAGATGATCCAACAATCATGGCATGGGAGCTTATGAATGAACCCAGATGCCAATCAGATCTATCAGGAAGGACCATACAGGTAAAGAAACAAAGCCTTCTCCTTACTCCGTCACTTTTTTATTTTATTTTGATCTTTTGTGTTTAGTTTTGGGTGTTAGTTTTTATGTTTGTGTGTTTACTATTTCACTTTGTATTCAAAAATGTTGAATTATTGTTTCCTTACTTCCATGTATATTATTGGAAGCTTGATTTTCATGGATAAGTAGGAACCTTTTTTCCTATATTATTTACCTTTCAACAATTTTAGCCAGCCTTTTTTTTTTTTTTTTGGCTTTTTTTGAGTTTTTTTATTATTATTTTATTTTATGCCTTTACCTAGATAGTGTTAGAGGTAAAATTAAAAAAATAAAAATAAAAACAAAAGAAATGCTACCAAACAAGGCCGGCTAGACTTACTCTATACCTTTACATATCTTGTCTAATTAGATATTCTTTGAAGAATTGGGATGACTCTGCTTATTCTGCTGGAAATTAAGAAAGGAATATCTTATAAACAATCGACACCACATGATGTAAAAACTGCTGGATTAAATCATAAAAATGTTAATTTGCCATCTAACTCTAAAGCTTAAGCTGGAGGGCAGATCCAGCACATATCCAGCGGCGGGGTTTATGGAATCGGTGAACTGAACTTTTAGTCTAACAGAAAATGTTTAAACTTGAGTTTTATCTTGATACACCTTTTACGCAAGAAAGGCTTAGCGAAAAGCAGAGGAGAGCGTGGGTTTAGTGAGGAGCTATTATGGGAATATGCAAAATTGTGTGAGGGCAGTTGCGGAATGACAGAAAATGAATCACTATTTCTCCGTCCAATTCGCGTTATAGGTGTAAGATAATGGCAATTTCTGAACTGCAGAAATTTGAGAAGTGACACAGGAATTGTCAAGTTATGAAAATAAGGAAAAATACTGCATTTGGTGAAGTGGGGTGACAAGTAATAAAGAGGTTGATGACGGTGGTTTTCACAGTATTATAGGTGAGGATAAAAGTTACATGTGTAAGCATACCAATGGAAAGCTGTGGATGTTAATCTTGCGTTTTGCTGTTCTTAAATGTTACCATCAAACTGGTTGGGAGTTATCCCACGGTTATTGCAAGCAACAAGATATAGGGAAGCATTTATGCAAAAATTGACTTATTTTTTTTCTAAATTGACCAACATAGTTATAGGCATCCTATTGTCAATTTTGCTCTGGAATTTCTATTTCAGTCGAGCATCAATTCTTAAACCACTTTTTTCTTAAATGCAAGGAATGATCTTATATTTCAATGGTTTTTCTCCACAGTTTTGTTGAGTATTCTGTAATGTAATTCTATGCCAGCAATTCAGTTTGAAATTAGAAGGATAACAACATAATATTGTGTATAACAAGATTTGAGAAAAAAAAATGTAGGTGGTAATATATTCATATTGATCTAACATGTACAAATGCTAATTCAGATAACGCCCCTTTTGAGCTATACCTTGTAACAAGGTTGCAGGTCATAACTGCAGCTCTTTATGACACTGTCCTCATCTGAAGTTTGATTATTGTCATACCTGCTAAGTTATTTGCATTGATCTTCTCTGACAGGGTTGGATTACTGAGATGGCATCATATGTGAAATCCATAGACAGCAATCACTTACTGGAAGCTGGTTTAGAAGGATTTTATGGACAGTCATCTTCTGAGCGGAATCAATTCAATCCTGGTTTTCAAATTGGAACAGATTTCATTTCAAATAATCAAATCTCTGGCATCGACTTCGCCACAGTTCACTCATATCCAGATCAATGGTAATGATAAGTTAATAACATTAAAATGATAGGCTGATGTTAATTATTTTTTTAGATATATACAGATAAAATTCCATTTTCTATACTAGGCATTTTAGGATTGTATCTGATTATTTATTTCACTAGATCTGATGATGTATAGGGATTGGTTTAATTAAAGAGTGAGGCTAGGAAATCAGGTTTTGCAACCAAGATTGATTTGGCATTGTCAGAGGAGGTTTTTTACAACCTCGAGATACACAAACTTTTTGGGGATTTCATCATTTTATCGAGATCACGCCTCATCACCCCGGTTGCAAACATGGTTGCAAAAACCTAGTTTTCTAGCATTTTTGTTAATTAAATGCCCTCGTTCATTATAAGTACTTGTTACTCTACATCTTGTGACATGTTATACATTTCATATGAATGCCTGTGAGATAATCGTCGACTTCTATATGCATGAATTTCAGCTAGTAGCGGTACTGGTAACTTTCTAAGCTCGGGCTTGGACTATCTGATACATTAATGTTGAACCTTTGGCCAAAACACATCTATGAGGAATAGAAATCTATATCTTGTCTTCATTGGATTCCTATCCCAATCTTTTTGTCTGTAACAGGGTATCCTCTTCAAATGATCAAGAACAACTTTCTTTCTTAAACAACTGGCTCAACATCCACATCCAAGATGCACAGAACGTCCTCAGGAAACCATTACTCCTTGCTGAGTTCGGAAAATCGTGGAAGGATCCTGGGTACAATACCTATAAGAGGGACTTCATGTTCAACACAGTTTACAATAAAATCTATTCATCGGCTAGAAGTGGAGGTGCAGCTGCTGGTGGATTGTTCTGGCAGCTTCTAACTGAAGGCATGGACTCATTCAAAGATGGATATGAGATAGTTTTAAGCGAGAACCCCTCAACCACAAATGTGATTGCCCAACAATCTCAGAAGCTTACTCACATTCGCAAGATGTATGCAAGACTCAGAAATGTCCAGAAATGGAAGAAGGCAAAGGCAGTTAGGAGGGCTCAGTGGCTGGCTGGAAACAAGAGAGGAACAATAGGAAACTGACGTGTTACTCAGTGGTCAGAGTGTATAGCTAGTCAGTATATTTATGTTTGAGGTTTCAAGGAATTCAGTGCTTTCTTAGAGATGAATAGGGTTCATCCAGGAAGGGAGGATTGACCACTAAATGTCTTTTCTAATGATATTTATTAGGTAAACTTGATCTTCGTGTACTTGGCTTTAAAAAGCCTCTACGTTGTGTTAACGTCACTTTTACTTCAATACACTTGAAACCGTTGCCTAACCTCAGCCGTACTTTTACATTGCATTTGAGGTTGAGGTATATGTATTTTTGTAATCATTTGAGTTGATCATGGTTACATAGTAAGACAAATTTCTTATATGTGTATTTTTGTTTCTTTGTTAGCTTCGCAAGTTAATATACCAACTACAACAGAAGTCCTTGTTTCAAAATGTCTTTCCTGTATCATTCAACAAGTTCCTAGTCACAACACAAATTCGGAGTTTGTTTCCCTGTTCATATTTTCAGAAAGTAATCCTATTGAACGCCTTCAGGATATAAAGCTTAACAAGCATTTTCTCTTCAATGCTCGTCTGAATCTGATGAGGGATTTTCTAGAAGTGATTACGGTTTTGCATTATCCTACTCTAACTTGTATAGTGCAAATTTGCAGTATTAAGAAATTATGTGGCCCCGGAAAAGCGTGCAGAAGATCCCATGTTGATAATAACAAAATGCCATTAAGAAAAACTATAATGCCAAAGGCTCCAAGATCCTTCTACTGAAGTTAAAGAGACTCATTAACACTAGTCAATGCCGAAGGCACAAAGATCATACTACTGAACTGAACTTTTTGTACAGAAAAGAAGTCAGTCTACTTGCCTTTTATTTATTCAGTTCATACCCTATAATACTAGCAATTAGTAAACTATTTTTCCTGCATGTAACGAGAAAGCTGTGGCAATCATCTCAGTGAACGAGTAATAGTTCAAACCACCCCCTCTTTGCTTTATCTGTACCCGTGTACATATCAATCTGATTCCATTCTAAGCTCGTCAAGAAGATATTCTTTGGAAGAGTTCCAACAATTTATAAGATTGTACCATCTTTGATTGTTGCATTCTTTAGTATAACAGGTATCCCAGATCGAATGTAGAATCCTTCGTTTGGCCTGTCTGCTTCTTCAACACCCTATAAAAGTTGAAGCGTACAACCAAATAAGTACCTGTTGCTTTTGATTGTTAAAATGACTCATTGAAGCACAACAGTGAGTTTGGTCATACTTACGTCTTTATTTGTGATCACCACATCTCTTCCAATTTTAGCATTCTTGTCAATAATACAGTTCCTTCAAGAAGACGATCACAACAACATATCATCAGAAATCTCAACAGTGCTAAACCATAATATATGTGTTTGCGTAGCTTGATTTTATTGTGAGTTGATTTTGGGTATAGATGAGTCTTTGACTAAACTGAAACTTTGTCTCCCTCTTTTCCCCTTTTTTGTTATTGGGTTTCCCAAACATGTGACTAATCAAGAAGCTGTTCTACTGGGAATTGTAGGATCAGCTTGTTGTAAACTTTGAGATGCCCTATGAGAAGAACTAATCTTCTTACTTTGTGTTTGGTGTTGGTGGTGTAGAGTATTTTATAGCTTACATGAGTTTGGTATTCTGTCCCACACCAACTGGAACCTTTCCTTCTGCCAAAATTGATGCAATTTCAGATTCGGTTTGGTAATAATCTGCACCCATCATCATGGTGTCCTGCAAGTAAACAACATATTTGCATTACTTGACATATTAAAAATGTTCTTCCTCCAAGAAAAATTTAACATTGATATCAAGAAGAATATATATCAATGATCTTATTTTTCTAGGAATGCATTCTACTCTACGAGAGAACATTTCAAAAGCTATATGCCTATAGCCCATTGGCTAGCTTCCATCATAGACTTAAGATTGGTTCAACCCAACAGAATAATTGATATGAGATTGCAACACGCACCTTCATATCAACACCATGCTCTAAACGTGATCGAATACCCACTATAGAGCGTTGGACACTACATTCCCGCAAGAAGCACCCATGTGAAATTATTGCATCGATAATCTGCAGGAACCCAATTAGACAATGAGATGTTGGAATGATAACTGATTACATTACTTGATGTCTAGTTCCAGCTTACCCTGCATCTTTCAACTTTCGTTGGAGGTAAGAACCGAGGAGACGTGAAGAAAGGTGTATTTGGATCAGAAAATTCAAACTTAGGAGGCTGCATGGAAGAAATCTCTAGTTAGCAGAAGGAAAACCAGATCTATGCAATGCATCATTTGCCTTTTTATTCCTACACTGAGTATAAGCTTATTATCCATCATAACAAAGAAAACCAACCTGTTCTGTGAGGGCCAAGTTAGCGTCGAAGAAAGACTTGATTGTTCCAATATCCTCCCAGTAGCCATTGAACAAATAGGCCTGCAAAGAATGGGAATCTAGCATGTCATCACCCAAGAAAGAGAGAGATGATAATAAGTGAAACACATAAGTTTAAAATTTATTCTTTACCTGGACATTGAAATCAGCCACAGCCGCCGGGATAATTTCAGAACCGAAGTCATTGCATGTAGGATACCTCCACCTCAGGAGCTTTAGTAGAACATCTGTTTTAAATGCATAAACTCCCATAGAAGCAATGTAAGGAGATCTTATGGCTTCTTGTGGAGACAACCCCAGAATACTAGTGTCAACTTGCTGCATCGCATCCATAGGTATGCAACATAATACATATGATTAGTTTGTAGCACAATATGTTCGCAACACTGGTAATGAACGAGAATTGTAATGGCTAACAAAACTAAAACGCATTAAAAAGGAAGGGTCTTATCAATATCAATTCAGCTCTTAAAGTTGGTTACATATGCAAACATTTGGAAATGATTTCCAGTAAAGTTTATTATGAGTGAACAATGACAAGAAACTTTGTTTGGTTCTTCCCACATTCTTCGATCTTATTAATGCCAAGACAGTGGCAATGGTGATTCTTGCTTATTGAGATATGTTAATCTTTCATTATTTTACAAACACTAGGGACTTATTTCATACTTTAAAATACGAAAACAGAATCCAGCATCATTGGCTGGGACAATATTAAGCAATGCAACATATGCAACTTACTAAAGTACTAAACTAACCATTCTCTTCCTCTAAAAAGTACGATAAAATGGAAAACAGATTTGAAAGATATTCATCTACCATTGCTTTCAAGTCGTCGCCCTTTGGTTTCTCTGCAAACTCAACAATCCGGCCGCTATTGTCAATCTTCATCAACCCATAATCTGATGCATGACTGCAAATTAACATATTGACTTAGGCAAATTCCAGGCTGCACAACTCATAATATACATTGAATTCCATAATCAACCTTTTAGTCAACGAATTAATAGAAATTTTAAGATCATGTAGGAAGTGACAAGCTAAAAGGTTTGGAAAAAGAAAGAGAAAAAAGAGGAAGTGGAGATTGTAAACAGAGAACAACGCCTTAAGTCTTTGCAAGAGGTAATAGTGAGTATACATAACATACCTGTCATCCATGGGTATGCATGACACTGATATATCAGCATTTGAATCGATATGCTTCTGCAAATACAATTTTGTGCAAGTAATTTTATCTTATATAATTTTACTGTGAAAATTATTGTTAATATACTCAACAAGTGATAGAAGTGGTGAATCACCTGCACAAAGTCCATATAGTCCATTCGGTAAAGATGATCACCAGACAAGATCAGTATATGCTCCATATTTTTGTTCTTGGCATCCTACAAATGCCAATATTGTGCGGAAGACACTATATTAATGCTTAATTTATAGTAAGCAAGCAAAGTGATTTCTGAAGTCATTTGATCGAAAACATGTACTTCGTTTAAGCTATAAACAAACATACCTCAAAAAGCCATACAAACTGTCTTACAGCATCAGCTGTTCCTTGGAACCATTTCTTTCCCATTTCTCCTGGTGTCTGTGTTGCAGCCAGAACCTGTTCAGAGAAAAAAACATTATATTTAAATTGCGCCTGCCAGATCCTTGTTTGGGACCAGAGTATTATTTCCCATAACAGTTATACAGTCCATAACTACGTTCTCATCGTTCAGTTTCATTCATGTGGACATAGTATATCTAAAGAAAAGATCTTAATAAACTGGATCATACCTCTACAAAACCATCTCCAAAATTCACACCATTCCCAAAAGTATATGTGTGAGCAAGATGGCGATTGAGAGAAGCAGAGTTAAATTGGGTGAGGATAAAAATGTTGTTTATGCCACTGTTTATGCAATTGCTCATTGGGACATCAATAAGCCTATAGCATCCTCCAATGGGAACCTAAACATCATAATTGAACTTTGTTAGAAAGTCATAAAGGAAACCAGAAGTAATCCATAACTTTATATCAGTAACAAAAAAATCACAAAATTCCCCGAACATAAAAATTCGACAAACTGAGGACATCGATACACCCCTATATCTTTGTCACCTTGTTAGACTTACTTTCCCCTTTTCTTTCTTCCTCTTCAACATAAATATTTATATTGAAAATTTATACTTTCATTGCAATCTCAGACTGTTAAACAATTCATCAAAACCCGATAAATTTTAGCAGATTACTACCCAAATCCAAAATTAAAGAGTGATACCAATGAGTGAATTCATAACAATTAATTTACAAATCTCTAAACCACAATTAATTGATAATCACAAATGTAGATTTATCGTCATGGATCAGGACCCCCTACTCTCAAATAAAACTCTAAGGGGATCACAAAATGTTTCAATTAGTAAAAATATGTTATGCTTACAGCTGGTTTGGCTCTTCTGCTAGTAAGAGGAAACAGGCGAGTTCCAGCTCCTCCGCCCAAAATGATGGCTGCCACTCTTTTGGGATCGGCCTTTTGCTTAGGCAACATCGATGCATGGCTGATCTGAAATCATTTATCATAAAAGGAAACATTATGGACAGATCAAACTCATAAACAAATGCATATTAATAAAAGGGAGTTTCATAAAGGAAACATTAATTAAAGATGAAATCTATAATTTGGTTTTTAGCTAAACGGAATTACTTACCATTGTTGCTTGCTCTACATCTGATGTAAGAAGAGAGGAAACAACATGAAGTTTAGAATTTCTTCTAACCCGACATTCGGTTTTCAAAACCTTCACCAACTTAGTACCCATAAACCCACTCTTCACACTTCCTCCTCCTACAGTGATCCTCTCTCCTAAGAACCCATTGTCTCCACTACCATCAATACCAAATTTCCTTGAATGGATGAAATGGGTATTGGCCTTCAAAGCTGCACAGCAAGAATCCATTGCTTCTGTGGTGTCCACAAAAGTATGATCTCTCACTCTAGAAAGTAAAGAAAAAGAGAAATAACTTTTAATGTTTCAACAGTGAAGTCCAGGGATTTTGGAGATCAAATCAAAATATGGAAAACTAGGATCACAAATTCTCAAACAACATTAATAAGAACAAAAACTAAAATGACATAACATAACAATGAAGAATTAAGATTGAAATCAACAAAATGATCCTACCCAAATTTGTGGGAAAGTTGTGTGTTTAAGAAAAGTGATGAGATTGCTTTTTGTTGAGTAAAAGGGGCAAAATTTAAAGCCGTAAATGATGAATGGTGTGGTTGATTTTATTTGCATGTGAGCCTTCACCACAAACCTTGCAATTCTCTACCCTGCTTGTGTTTTTAAACCACATTTTGCGGTTTACACTTTACAGGCTTATATGGAGTTTCAGTAGCCAATAATGAACCCAACACCTGTCAGTTTCAAATCAAAATTAAAAGAATAGAAAAAAATGAAATTTTGTTCAAAATATAAGTAAATATACAAGCAAGGCTTATTATTTTGTTTTCTTTATTTCCATTCGCTTTCCACAACTATAACTAATTTGTTTTTTTTTTATGGAGTGGGATGCATCAAAGAGAAATCTTAAATGATGGTTTTACGAGGGTATGTTGATACAATAATTGGTAGTCGACCGATTAATGTTATTGTTTTGGTATAATTTAGTTTACACCAATATTTCAATTAATAAAACTAGTGTAAAAAAAACAAGGAAATTAGTCCATAGTATATTGTGCTTCTCTTTCTTTTACAATTTTTAATATGTTACTGTTGTAAGTTTACATTAGTAAACCATTCAAATGAATGAAATAGTTTCTCATGACAAATGCATGATTTAGGTTGCATCAATGACAAATGATAAATAACATTTCTTTGTTACATGTGATTTAATTCAGGTATTTTATTAATATATACTGTATACATTTTTCCATATTAGAAGTTAGGACTGTTTATTGACTTGATTTAATTATGACACTATGAAAGTTTGTCCCTATTAAACAAATTGAAGTTTTCAATTTATAATTCACACTACAATATTTCGAATTTCAGATTTGACTTGAGATTCGTGTTATGTTTACGTCTGGATTTGTGGAAACATTAAGAGTGGTGGGATCATTCTCATAGGCACTTATTTGACTAAATTTTTTATTTTTTATTTTTATTTTTATTTTAAATACCCGAATTTGCAATTTTAAGACAGAGCATTTTAACAAAGGACTAATGAAAATGGTCCAAATTGTCAATAATACATGGAACCCTCCCTGACTTTATGAAAGAAATAAATTTATTTGTATTTGAGACTATAGTTATGAAATGCAGGATCAATTTAAGGGTAACCGGATACTATGTTTATATCATTAATTTTCTGAGATTCCAAAATGAGAGAGACATTGACAGGGCTATCCTACCTACCACAACGTACGGCCAACCCCTACGTGGCAATAGCATCGTATCTTGGTCCTTGTCATCATGTCAGGTGGGGGTCCCTTTCTGATACTACTGGCCAAGTAATTGCCGATCATGAACAGATAGTGATGACCGGTTGCTGGTTGCATAGGTCAGACTAGCCACTATTTGCAATTTGAGAACCACTTGCCTCTTGGTGGGGTGAAGAAGATCGGAAGAGAAAGACTAGGAAAGAAAGGGAGAAGCAACGGTGGACAGGGTCCTAACTTTCTCCACCGCACACGTGGCAGTGTACTTCGCTGTAAAATGGAAATCGGATATGACTATATCCAGGAAAAAAAAATGATTTAACTGTATCTGATCTTGGTAATTTTATTCAGGTTCGATAAATGGTTTTTCAGGGAAAATTAATTTGAATATGCTTCATACATTTCATGCACCCGTATTATACTTTCAGTTGCAATGTTTTCAATTAAAAAAAAAAAAAAATTAACATTAAGCATTACTTTTAAACAAAGAAAATAAAACAAATGTTGTCCATGAAATTGGCATTAAAACTCAAACCAAAATTTAACCACATAAATCAAAGTGTAAGGTGTCAATAACAACAACAACAAATTGCTAGGTTTAGGTTAGCAACAGTGAAATTTGGGGTTCCAATTTCTCAACCTCTCGTCCTCTCCCTTTGCTCTTGCTCGCCTCTCTTACTCTCCTTCTTTTCTTGTTCGCCTCTCTTCCTCTCCCTCTTCTCTTTGCAGATCGCCATGTTTTGTACACCAAGCTTGCAAATGTTCTATCAAAGAAGGCTTTGTTCTATACAGTTATAATCCCATTTATTGCCTTCTTTGGGGCATTTGGGTTTGTTATGTATTCCCTCAGCAATGTGTTCCACCCCGCTGCTCTTGCAGATAAGCTTTTGGCAACTATGGGGCTTAGGTTTCTGGGTCCTATTGCAATTCTCAGGATTTGGAGCTTCTGCTTGTTCTATGTCATGGCTGAGCTTTGGGGGAGTGTGGTGATTTCAGTTCTGTTTTGGGGTTTTGTTAATCAGTTATAATTTCTTGTCAACTTGATTTGATTTGTCTATTTTCATTTCATTTTGATGATTTTTTTTCAAGAATTTCTTATTCATACCTTGCTGTTATAAGTCTTAGTTCTTGCTTATGTTACTTACTCTTATTCATTTGGTAATGACGATTTGATTTTGGATAAGTTAGGAATGAATATTTTATAATTGAGGAGCTTCCATGACACCATTTGGGTTATTCTTGAGATTTACCCTTGGTTTGTTTATCAAATTTGTTCATGTGCTTTTAGACTTTTACTAGATTTTATTTTTTTATTCTACATACAACATTTCCCTCTTTTCATGCCTTGATTAGTGGATCTGACTTTTGGATTTAGCTGTAGAATTTGTGTGGATGATGTTGTTCTTGCCTTTCATTTTCTTGATGTTTTAAGAATGATTGATACTCAAATAATTTCACAAATAATATATGTTGGATCTACTGTGATTGCGGCAATTGTGGTCGTACTATATGACACAAATGTTTTGATTTGCACGTGTTCTTTATATTGTCTGATTTCCTTATGCAATGGCTGCAAAGTATCTCTATGGTTGGATTGCAAAGTGTCACCCAATCATGAAAATCCATTTTGTAGTTATAAATAAAAACAATAATTTTTTTCAATGGTGTTTTGGGGATTTTGAAAATTGGTAATGTTTAGGCGTGCATAACAATCATTGAGATGTTGATGCTCTTGCAAGGAGCTTTAATGGCACTGATTTCTGAAGTTCCAATTATGAATTTATTTAATGCACATACATGCACTCAAACAGCTTTACTTTGTTTGTGTTGTGCTAGTTGTTTAAATTTCATGAGTAGTTCTGGAAGCTCACAATAGGTTGTACCAACCGGATAAATTGGATTCTTAAGCAATTGCCCTTCTCACAGGAGTCATAAGTTCCAAACATGGAGTTCTGTGGTCTTTTATGACCATCACGTTGAATTTGATGTTAGTGATGTATAACACAGTCTGACATTCGATGAGAAAATGAATTAGGCTATCGTATGTTATGGTTTTATTATCACAAAAATGATCGCTATTTGAGAATAGCAGTGGTGTGTTATTTTGGCCAATCGCAGTTATTACTTTGGGTTGATTTCTTGCTGGTCACAAAATGGATATGGATACTTAAAAGGAAAGAAATGAATTTAAAAACAGATACATCACATCTTAGTTGATTTGAAGGATGTGTAGTTGACCTATGGTTGCATGCAATCTTTTAGTGTATAATTTGCTATTCTTATCAATTGCAATGAACTAAGAACTCAACACTTTTGTAAAAATTTCCTTTACCTTTAATTGTTTATTCTTTTTTTATTATTATTATCTTTTTTGTTCCTTCTTGGTTACAACGAGCTTTAGCAAAAGTTCTAGTAGCATCATAGTGGCCTTTTTATTTTTCATATTGATATACTGGTGAATAGAGATATACCTAATGCCATTGCTTCCTCTGTTCTTTGCAGATTACTACCGTTGATGAGGCGAAAAGATTCTACCCACTATGGGCTAGAGTCAGCCAGGTATGGTGTTTTTATTGCTTACAAGTTTATGGTTGCAATTTGGGTTTTGAAAGTTTGGTTGGCCTAGTTCATGCTAAAGGTCTGCTGGTTACAATAGGGATGCTGGTGTAATTGTAGATGGGCCAGGAGTTGGTTATTTTTTCTTTGTTGTTCAAGTCATAATAATATATTCATGTCTAGCAATTGACTTGGATTTTACATTTCACACTGACTCAAGTCATACACTTTTCAATTATTTGCAGTAGAGTTAGCTTCGATCTCCTCACCATTTCGAAGCTTTCGATTTCGATTTGATTTCAATTTCAACATAGTAAGATTTTGATTTCAGGCTTGTGCCACAGTGATTTACTTTTGCAAATTTGGTAGGTAGAGTGTCACTACACCAAAAGGGCCATTTAGCTACGCCGAGCTGCCCATGGTTCTAAACCGTTGGTACATTTGCCACGGCCTACAACCGTATCTATAAGTACCAACGGCTTAAAACCGTGAGTAATAAACACCCTGGCCACGGTTTACAACCGTTGGTATATTTGGCACGGCTAAAAACCGTGACTAATATTAGCAACGGCTACAGACCGTGGGAATTATTCGCAACGGCTCAAAACCGTTGCCAAAAAAAATTTAGCAACGGTTATGAACCGTGGCTAGACTTAGCAACGGCTCAAAACCGTTGCAACAAACAAATTTAGCAACGGTTTTAAACCGTGGCTAGGATTAGCAACGGCTAACAACCGTTGCAACAAAAAAATTTAGCAACGGTTTTAAACCGTGGCTAGTCTTAGCAACGGCTAAAAACCGTTGCAACAACAAATTTAGCAACGGTTTTAAACCATGGCTAGATCTAGCAACGGCTATAAACCGTGGCTACATGAAAAGCAAAAAAAATTGGGCGCGGGCTATTTTTGGCGCTCGACCTTCCCTCCTCGACTTTCATCGACAAATATTTCACAAAATCGACCTGCGCGCTCCTTCTCTCCCTCGACCTGGTTCCCTCCATCGACCTGCTCCCTCCCTCGACTTCCCTCCTCCCCTCCTTCCCTCCTCCCTCGACTTCCCTGCTCCTCCCTCGACTTCAATCGACTTCCCTCGACTTCAAAATCGATCAGCCACTGCATTATATATAGGTACTCTCTCTCTCTCTCTTTTATTTATGATGAAATTAGGGTTCATCAGGGTTGTGTTTTATTTAGGATGAAATTAGGGTTCAATTGAATTGCAAATTTCGATTTATTTCTCTATCGGAATAAGGGGTATTGACATAACTAGTGTGACTTCAAGCTGATCTTGTCATTTGTAACACAAAATTCTCCTTTAAAAGCGAAAACTGGACTGTCTTCCCACATCTAATGTTGGCACTGGGTGTGTTTAATAAATGTGGCATAAGTTTTTGCAGAAGATCATCACGCATATTTTTATGTCTTAGGCATTTGAATAGCCCAAACTTTTGTAGTTAAATTAGAGTGTAGATAAGTTACGTGTCTCCTTAATCAACATTGAGAAGTTTTAAACTGGGTAAGATTTCCAAAGTTGAGTTCACACTACAAAAAAATGGACATTAGCGACGGCTACAAACCGTCGCTGATTGAGCTAAAACCGTAGCTAAAAGGAATCAGCGACGACACCACATCCGTCGCTGTCCCGTAGCTAGATTTATCGTCGCTAATTGATTCAGCGACGGCAAAACTGCCGTAGCTAATTAGCCACGGGATAAAATCGTCGCTAAATTGTAAAATATCCGTCGCTAACTGATTTTTTTTTTTAAAAAAATTTAATTTTTTATTAATTTAGCAACGGCATATTGGCCGTGGCTAACTGATTTTAAAAAATTAAATTAAATTTTTTTATTTTAGCGACGGCATTTTGACCGTGGCTAACTGATTTTTTTTTATTTTAGCGACGGCATTTTGGCCGTGGCTAACTGATTTTATAAAAAAAATTTAACATTTTTTTTTATTTTAGCGACGGCATTTTAGCCGTGGCTAACTGATTTTTAAAAAAAAAATTTAATTTTTTTTATTCTAGTGACGGCATTTTGGCCGTCGCTAAATGGTTTTTTTTAAAAAAAAAAATATATATATATATATATTTTTTCGAGATCTGTGATTTCTCCGAGATTTTTTTAAAAGATCAGATTTCTCCGAGATTTTTTTAAAAGATCAGATTTCTCCGAGATCTGAGATTTTTCCGAGATCTCTGAGATTTTAAAAAAATATATATATATTTCAGATCTCGAGAACTCGGATTTTTCAGATCTCCAAGATCCGATCAGATTTTTCAGATCTCGAGATCCGATCAGATTAAAAGATCTCCAAGATCCGATCAGATTTTCAGATCTCCAAGATCCGATCAGATTTTTCAAATCTCGAGATCCGATCAGATTTTTCAGATCTCCGAGATCAGAGGTCTCAGATCTCCGAGATCTCAGGTCTCAGATCTCCGAGATCTCAGGTCTCAGATCTCCGAGATGAGAGATCTCAGATCTCCGAGAGAGCGGCGGCGGATGAAGGGAGGGGAGAGAGAGGTGGCCGAGATCGGTGTCGAGGAAGCGGCGGACTTCTCCTCAGTGGGTTTCTTCTCTGGAAGATGAGAGAAAAAAAATTTTGAGAGAAAATTTTTGTTTAAGTTGGTTTGTAGAAAAAATTGAAATTTATATAGAGAAAGGTAATTGAAGGGGATTGGTTGTGTTAGTTTCACGCGGATCGATGACGTGGTTTGATTTAGTGCGTTGGATTGAGCTAAATTTTTTGGTGTTATTAACGGTTGAGATGAGATTTCACGCGGATCGGTGATAATTTTTTTAAAAACCAATTAGCGACGGCCTAATTGTCGTCGCTAACCTCTTTAGTTTTTTTTTAAAAACCAATTAGCGACGGCATAATTGCCGTCGCTAACCTCTTTAGTTTTTTTTAAAAATCTTTAATGTTTTTTTTAAAAAAACCAATTAGGTTTTTTAATAAATATTTTTTTAAAATCACAAAAAAATCTTAGCTACGGTTGTATTACCGTCGCTAATTAGTTTGTAATATTTTTTTTTAAAATCATGTTAGCTACGGTTATAAAACCGTCGCTAAGCTCTTTTTTAATTTTTTTTTTAAAAAATCACATTAGCTACGGCGTTCAAGCCGTCGCTAACTTCTTTTCATATATATTTTTTTAAATCACAAAAAACCTTAGCTACGGCTCTATTGCCGTCGCTAATTAGTTTACTATATATTTTTTAAAAAAATCGCGTTAGCTACGGTCAGAAAACCGTCGCTAAGCTTTTTTGTAATTTTTTTTTTTTAAATAACATTAGCTACGGTCTTCAAGCCGTCGCTAAGGTCTTTTAATATATTTTTTTTAAATCACAAAAAAAATCTTAGCTACGGTTGTATTACCGTCGCTAATTAGTTTGTTATATTTTTTTAAAAAAATCATGTTAGCTACGGTTATACAACTGTCGCTAAGCTCTTTTTTTATTTTATTTTTGCTTTTAAAAAATCACATTAGCTACGGTCTGCAAGCTGTCGCTAAGGTCTTTAAAATATATATTTTTTTTAATCACAAAAAAATTTTAGCTACGGCTGTATTACCGTCGCTAATTAGTTTACTATATTTTTTAAAAAAAAATCATTTTAGCTACGGTTAGACTACCGTCGCTAAGCTCTTTTTTAATTTTTTTTTGTTTTTAAAAAATCACATTAGCTCTTTTTTTTGTTTCTAATCTGATCTTATTTGATATTCTCTGATCTTCTCTGATCTTCTTTGATCTTCTTTGAACTTCTTTGATCTTCTTTGATTTTCTTTGATCTTCTTTGATTTTTTTTATCTGATCTTCTTTGGTCTTCTTTGATCTGATCTTCTTTGATTTGATCTGATCTGATCTTCTTTGATCTTATTTGATATTCTTTGATCTGATATTCTCTGATCTTCTCTGATCTTCTTTGATCTTCTTTGATCTTCTTTGATTTTTCTTTGATCTGCTTTGATCTTTTTTTATCTGATCTTCTTCGATCGTATTTGATATTCTTTGATATGATCTTCCTTGATCTTCTTTGATCTTATTTGATCTTCTTTAATCTGATTTGATCTTATTTTATCTGATCTTCTTTGATCTAATCTTCTTTGATCTACTTTTAACTTTTTTGATCTGATCTGATCTTCCTTGATCTTCTCTGATCTTATTTGATCTTATTTGATATTCTTTTATCTGATCTTATTTGATCTGATCTTATTTGATCTGATCTGATCTGATATGATCTGATCTGATCTAATCTGATCTTCCTAGATCTTCCTTGATCTTCTCTGATCTTCTTTGATATTCTTTGATTTTCTTTGATCTTTTTTTATCTGATATTCTTTGAACGTCTCTGATATTCTTTGATATTTTTTTATCTGATCTACTTTGGTCTTCTTTGATCTTATCTTATTTGATTTGATCTGATCTGATCTTTTTTTTATCTAATTTGATCTGATCTGATCTTATTTGATCTTCTTTGATCTACTTTTAACTTCTTTGATCTTCTTTGATCTGATCTAATCTGATTTAATCCAATCTCTTTGATCTACTTTTAACTTCTTTGATCTGATCTTATCTGAACTTCTTTGATCTTCTTTGATCTGATCTTCGTTGTTCTTCTTTGATTTGATCTGATCTGATCTTCTTTGATCTTATTTGATATTCTTTGATCTGATCTTCTCTGATCTTCTTTGATCTTTTTGAACTTCTTTGATCTTCTTTGTTTTTTCTTTGATCTGCTTTGATCTTTTTTTATCTGATCTTCTTTGATCTTCTTCGATCGTATTTGATATTCTTTGATATGATTTTCCTTGATCTTCTCTGATCTTCTTTGATCTGATCTGATCTTATTTTATCTGATCTTCTTTGATCTAATCTTCTTTGATCTACTTTTAACTTCTTTGATCTGATCTGATCTTCCTTGATCTTCTCTGATCTTATTTGATCTTATTTGATATTTTTTTATATGATCTTATTTGATATGATCTTCTTTGATCTTCTCTGATCTGATATGATCTGATTTGATTTGATCTGATCTTCCCAGATCTTCCTTGATCTTCTCTGATCTTCTTTGAACGTCTCTGATTTTCTTTGATCTTTTTTTATCTGATCTTCTTTGAACGTCTCTGATATTCTTTGATCTTTTTTATCTGATCTACTTTGGTCTTCTTAGATCTTATCTTATTTGATTTGATTTGATCTAATCTTTTTTTATCTAATTTGATCTGATCTGATCTTATTTGATCTGATCTTCTTTGATCTTTTTTGATATGATCTAATCTGATTTAATCTAATCTCTTTGATCTACTTTTAACTTCTTTGATCTGATCTGATTTTTTTTATGTGATCTTCTCTGAACTTCTTTGATCTTCTTTGATCTGATCTTCATTGTTCTTCTTTGATTTGATCTGATCTGATCTTCTTTGATCTTATTTGATATTTTTTGATCTGATCTTCTCTGATCTTCTTTGATCTTCTTTGAACTTCTTTGATCTTCTTTGATTTTTCTTTGATCTGCTTTGATCTTTTTTTATCTGATCTTCTTTGATCTTCTTCGATCGTATTTGATATTCTTTGATATGATCTTCCTTGATCTTCTCTGATCTTATTTGATCTGATCTGATCTGATTTTATCTGATCTTCTTTGATCTAATCTTCTTTGATCTACTTTTAACTTCTTTGATCTGATCTGATCTGATCTTCCTTGATCTTCTCTGATCTTATTTGATCTTATTTGATATTCTTTTATATGATCTTATTTGATCTGATCTTCTTTGATCTTCTCTAATCTGATATGATCTGATTTGATCTGATCTGATCTGATCTTCCCAGATCTTCCTTGATCTTCTCTGATCTTCTTTGATCGTATTTGATTTTCTTTGATCTTTTTTTATCTGATCTTCTTTGAACGTCTATGATATTCTTTGATTTTTTTTATCTGATCTACTTTGGTCTTCTTAGATCTTATCTTATTTGATTTGATCTGATCTGATCTGATCTTTTTTATCTAATTTGATCTGATCTGATCTTATTTGATCTGATCTTCTTTGATCTACTTTTAACTTCTTTGATCTTCTTTGATCTGATCTAATCTGATTTAATCTAATCTCTTTGATCTACTTTTAACTTCTTTGATCTGATCTGATTTTTTTTATCTGATCTTATCTGAACTTCTTTGATCTTCTTTGATCTGATCTTCGTTGTTCTTCTTTGATTTGATCTGATCTGATCTTATTTGATCTTATTTGATATTCTTTGATCTGATCTTCTCTGATCTTCTTTGATCTTCTTTGATTTTTCTTTGATCTGCTTTGATCTTTTTTTATCTTCTTCGATCGTATTTGATATTCTTTGATATGATTTTCCTTGATCTTCTCTGATCTTATTTGATCTGATCTGATCTTATTTTATCTGATCTTCTTTGATCTAATCTTATTTGATTAAAACAAAAAGCCAGTTCTCCTGACCGGACTGGAAGGTAATGGGTTATTGGTGATTTTATCAAGTTTATAAATATATATCTATTTTTTTTTATATAATTAAAACAAAAAGAATTAGCTATGGTAGAGAACCGTGGCTACTGAGTTTTATTTATATATAATTTTAAAAAAAATTCACATTTAGCGACGATATTTTGACCGTGGCTAACAAAAAAAAAATTGTAAACGTTAGCTACGGCCCTATTGCCGTCGCTATATTGATTTCTTATAATTTTTTTAAAAAAATGCATTAGCGACAGTTTTAAACATTAGCTACGACCCTACAACCGTCGGTACGTTGTTTTCTTATAATATTTTTTTTCTAAAAATCACAGTAGCGACGGTATGTGGACCGTAGCTAACAAAAAATTTCTAAACCATAGCTACGGTCACAATGCCGTCGTTAAGTTTTTTTTAATTTTTTTGTTTTTAAAAAATAAAATTAGCTACGGTTTTCAAACCGTCGCTAATGTCTTTTAATATTTTTTTTAAATCACAAAAATCTTAGCTACGGCTGTATTACCGTCGCAAATTAGTTTACTATATATATTTTTTTAAAATTATGTTAGCTACGGTTAGAAAACCGTCGCTAAGCTTTTTTTAATTTTTTTGTTTTAAAAAAATCACATTAGCTACGGTTTTCAAGCCGTCGCTAATTAGTTTACTATTTTTTTTAAAATCATGTTAGCTACGGTCAGCAAACCGTCGCTAAGCTTTTTTTTTATTTTTTTTGTTTTTAAAAAATCACATTAGCTACGGTTTTCAAGCCGTCGCTAATTAGTTTACTATTTTTTTTAAAATCATGTTAGCTACGGTTATAAAACCGTCGCTAAGTTTTTTTTTTATTTTTTTGTTTTTAAAAAATCACCTTAGCTACGGTTTTCAAGCCGTCGCTAATTAGTTTATTATTTTTTTTTAAATCATGTTAGCTACGGCTAAAAACCGTCGCTAAGCTTTTTTTTTATTTTTTTGTTTTTAAAAAATCACCTTAGCTACGGTTTTCAAGCCGTCGCTAATTAGTTTACTATTTGTTTAAAAATCATGTTAGCTACGGTTAGAAAACCGTCGCTAAGCTTTTTTTTAAAATTTTTTTGTTTTTAAAAAATCACCTTAGCTACGGTTTTCAAGCCGTCACTAATTAGTTTACTATTTTTTTTAAAATCATGTTAGCTACGGTTATAAAACTGTCGCTAAGTTTTTTTTTATTTTTTTGTTTTTAAAAAATCACCTTAGCTACGGTTTTCAAGCCGTCGCTAATTAGTTTATTATTTTTTTTAAAATCATGTTAGCTACGGCTAAAAAACCGTCGCTAAGCTTTTTTTTATTTTTTTTGTTTTTAAAAAAATCACATTAGCTACGGTTTTCAAGCCGTCGCTAAGGTGTTTTCACATATATTTTTTTTTAAAATCACAGAAACATTAGCTACGGTTGTATGGCCGTCGCTGATTTGATTTTTAATTTTTTTTAAAAAAAAAATCACGTTAGCGACGGTTTTTGGACCGTAGCTAGCGAAAAAATTTCTAAACATTAGCTACGGTCGGAATGCCGTCGCTAATGTTTGTATTAGCGACAGTTATTACCCGTCGCAAAACGGTTAGCGACGGTTAAGTTAATTTATGTACCCAAAACCGTAGCAGAAATTTTAGCGACGGTTTTTTGCCGTCGCAAACCGTTTAAATAGCGACGATTTTAAAAAACCATCGCTAATTACCGTAGCTAATTTTGCTTTTTTTTGTAGTGTCAATTTTTACACTCCTTTATCATCTTTTGGTTGTAGAGTCATATTCCGAGGCAGGAGAAGGACATTGAAGCATTGCAAGCTATTCTTATGGGTGGCTTCCAAGGTTTTGTGCTTTTACTTTTTGTCAAAATTATATTATGATTTTTTTTTAAAATCTGTGACTATCTTCACTTTCCAATTAAAGAAATTTCTTGTTCTTTCAGAAATTTATACTCGTGAGAGAAAACTAAATACAACCAACTGATCCCTCCAAATTTCATTATCACTGCTGGTATGTTTGGTTTTTCTTATTGAGTTAATTTGGATGAATAGAACATGTTTTAGCATTTAAACTTGTGGTGTTGGTTCTTGATACATTTTTCATTCAGAACCTTGAGTTGTTCTAGTGGATATGTTTAATATTTTTTTAAACATCTCTCTCAGATTTCAGCTCCCTATGGATTTCCTATTCTTCCACTTGAGGCTCTAAAGTGTCTATCTTAGTGTGAGATGCATTTTTCAAGTATCAAACACTTAAATCATGATAAAAGAAAAAGAATATATTAGTCTGAATGATCTCTGCCTATAGTTTCTCAACAAAATGCATATCTTATAGGCTCTTACATGCTGCCTTGAAATCAGTCATTATAAAGCTTATGAATGAATATTATTTACAGTCGACATTGCGCAAACCGTATTATATGTTTTTTTTTTTTTTCCTGGAATGTAAAATACTAATGTTTGAATTTATATAGATACCTGATTATGCAATGTCCTGGAATGTAAATCAAAGAAGTAAGTGCTTTCGAGTGACCTATATGATTTTATATATTATAATTAAAGTTTACTAACTTTTAGTTTTGTTGAACTCTTATATATTTTTAAGGCCATTTGGTCGCCTGTGGTGGGATGAGGCTGTTGGAATTGTAGTTACTAGACCTCAACCCCATAACCAGGTTAGACCTTATATGCTAGACTTATTTTTAATATATCTACTCCGAAGATTGCATGCAATCTCATTCTAATATCAAATTTGTTTGTCAGACTCTTCTGCATCCTGAGCAAGACAGAGTTCTCACTCCCCGTGAAAATGCCAGGCTACAAGGCTTTCCTGATTACTACAAGCTTTCTGGTCCTGTTGTTGAGAGGTAACTGACTTCCTCAACATGTCAAAACATCAAAATTTCTATAAATCTCTTATATTCATATTTTCTTGTTTGATTGGAATTCATTAGTGATTTTATTCAGTGGTTTTATAACTGTTAAGCACTCATACCATGATCTTGCACACCCAAAACAAGGCCTGAACTTGACTAGCTAACTGCTTTATATGCTGGTCTTCAGACTCTTCAGGCCTATCATCATACCTAGCCATTTCTACATGCCTACTAAGGATCCAGATCTGCTTCCATCTTGTTTGTATACTCCTATTTCTATTTTGTTCAGAGTTAGAATCACAATATAAGTAATATGATTATCATCATAGGGAAGCTGCAACACTATAAATTTATTGTGCGGGCAGTGATGGTATTCAACTGCAAACACCCAATGGTTTTCATAATGGCTGCTAGTACACCAGAAATTATAGGTCATGTTTGTCTGTCATTGGTTTATTAGCAATCTTTATAGGTCATGTTTGTCTGTCATTGAGTATTGACTAATTTTTATACTGCAGGGCTCTGAAGGTCTGAGCCAGTACGGGCAGCAGTATGTTGAACAGGAGAATGCGCATACATTGCTTGTTTCTGGGGTGCAAAGTGTGTCGTTGTATCAACCATCACCGGTGCCATATACAAGCAACTACCAGGTGCTGCATTCTCATCATTTTCAGTATATTGAACAAGCAACTACCGAAAGAAATGGGGTCTGTTCCTAAGGGCATCAATGTATTTTCTTACATTATAACTAGGGCGATTTGTATTGTTGGAAAAAACATAGAGAAATTCTTTTGTTTTAGATGCGAGCGAAACATGATATAACAAGCTATATATGTTCCATTTGTTCAGGTTAATCCTGTTATTGTACATTAATTAATGCTATTTGTTTACATGTTTTTGTTTGGCGTCAAAACTTGACAAGTTCCTTTTTACGGTTGATTTTGTATTTATCTAGCATATAGTTTGGTGGTTCTTATTCGTGTCGGAGGCATGACACAAACTATAGTAAGGACTGATTTTGCAGGTGCCACGGCTGTGATTTTGCTGCAGCAGCAAAAAAAATATATATAATTTTTTTTTCGATTATATTAACTTGCAACGGTTTAAAACCGTTGCAACAAAACATATATTTTTTTTTTTTTGAATTTTGTTTTAGTTGCCAACGGTTTAAAACCGTGGTTCCATATTGCCACGGCTAGAAACCGTGGGCATTATTTATCATTTGCTACGGCTTCAAACCGTGGCCATGGTTAGCCACGGCTTAAAACCGTTGCTAGCACGTTTGCCACGGTTTAATTAACACTATTTAGCCACGGTTTATAACCGTTGCCATGGTTAGCCACGGCTATAAACCGTTGCTATCTTGTTAGTCACGGTTTATAACCGTTGCTAATAACTACACTTTGTAACGGCGTGGAACCGTTGCTAGTTTTGCCACGGCTTAAAACCGTTGCTATTATTATTGCAACGGTTTATAACCGTTGCTAATTTCTGAAAATCACGCCCCCTGTTCAAGCATAAAACCGTTGCTACAATGTTTAGCAACGGTTTATAGCCGTTACAAAGAATTTTGCGACGCCCCTGTAGTCCACGGCTCTTAGCCGTGGCAATGGCTTGCACCCACGGTATAGAACCGTGGCTAATGGGGGTTTTTGGTGTAGTGTGTTATGGTAAACATATACACTGCCACTACTTTACGGATCTGATTTTGTGCACATGCCTGATGAGCCTATCAAAATTTTTGTTTGTTTGCTTCTAATAAATGTTGATGATAAAAGTATAATATATACAATTGCTAAGGTCCATATTCATATAAATAGAATTGTTTTTTCTTGTTCTTTTGTTTGTTAAACCAAGCGTTTCATTCAAAACCAAACCAAAGCAGGGCATCAGAGTTTTTATTCTTCTTACATACATAGATTACTGAAAATACCATACAACTAAACATACTTACATCCCCACTGTTTTTGGTTATTTTATCTATTTGGATGGATGTATGACAAATTCTATGATGTATATACATGACACCAAGCATAGAGTACATTTACATAAGCAATGCATGATTTCAAAAAAAATTTCAGTACATTATAATGGTAACTCTTTACTTTTAGTCCGTTGTTTGTCTTTGTCAATTTTGTGGGTGCAAAACAAAAAGGCAGAAAACTAATTTGCTTCAGACAACATTTTTAGTCAGTTATGGTCACTAACATACCGAGAAGAGAACTTATGAATTCAAGCAGGAAGTTGCATTCTCTTATTGATCAACCTGTCAATGATCAACGTTATCCTGCATGCAAACTAGTGAGTTATATGGCACTGCATTCATTGTTTTTTTTAAGCCAGATGGTTGCAAAATTGCCTCTCTAAAAACTTTTGGATTCTAAGTTTGGCTGAGTTACTTTGCATTTTGCAATAACCTGCGAAATCTAGTGGTGGTTGTATGTGCTCTCCGGCAAGTAGTGGTTTGAAGAAGACCTCGGAACCATCCATGGAGATGGCAAATAGCACAAGAAACAAGGCTGCATCGGACCTCATCAAGAACAATCTAAAGTAGTCAAGGTATAAAGTATAAACTACTTGAACCCACTTTTTTCTGCAACAAAATCCCATTTTCTAATCTTTGAGTTTGGTGGGGTTGTTGTTGGTAGAGAGAAGGCAACATAAAGGGGCCAACATCAAGATGTGAACATGAAGGACCCAAGACACCAGTCCCCAAGGTATGTTGTACTTTGATTATTATCTCCATCGCGATCACTCATTTATGAGATAGATAGTGTTCAAACTTTGCAGATTTTGTTGTAAACATCATTTGACGTTGCATTTATGTTTTCGACAGACATTGAGAAGGCTTGCTAAGCAGACTCGGAAAGAAGGTTCATTTGTAGACTAGTCGTCAATGATAAACCATTAATTGTTTGTTGTTGTACAACACTCTACTACTGTTTGTGATTCTCTGATCAACATTTATTGATTGAGTATTTTTTTTTTTTTGTCTTTGTCAGGCTTATGTGCAGCAGCTTGAGTCAAGTAGGATCAAGCTCACTGAGCTTGAACAAGAGCTTCAAAGAGCTAGGGTTCAAGTGAGTCGCAAAACCTTCTTTCTTAATTGAAATTTTAGCTTTTGGAAATAGAATGATAAAAACATAAATCATAACTTGTCAGATTGGATGATAGGAAAATATTTTCCTTCAATCTTTGGAATCGCGGCATCTTTGGTGCATGAAAAGTGATTGATGGCATGGGAAATATATGTTGATCATATCAAACACTTTGTAACATCAAGCTTTTCTTCTTCTTTATGCATGAAAAGTATAAAAGGTCTTCTAGCGTTTATAATGTATTATAATATCATTTTTATTGAAATTATAGTATAAGGCTAAATTAATATAATAGCTAGAGAAAATAGTATTCAAACAAATCAAATTTTGTTAAATTGCCATCTATTCTAAAAGCTCGAAGGCAAGATAAAGTGGTTTGTTGCCATGGACAATGTTGATTGGCTTTTCAGTCTACATGACGTACTTGGTCCAGACTCATGGGTAGGTGAGTGGAGTTTAGAACATGTATGTTCGAAGCACTAAAAATGAAGCCTTAACATAGGTGATACTAAAGGATTTAGTAAATGCTGATACTAAAATGAAAAAATTTGAATATTGAATATCAAAGTTTGGAAATATTATTGTTGGATTCATTATAAAGATGCATAAACTTTTAAAATGATGTCTAAGATAGAAATATAGGATGAAGAATGAAGCTTTGAAAATTTAAAACATTTAGTGTTAAAAAATACAGAAATGCAGTAGGCTTAGCAAATACAGATGGTTTAGCAAATACAAAAATTCTGTGAAAGAATAATCAAGTTGAGATGGTTTAGTGCAAAATCCCATTCATAGTTTATGAGGTGTTCTTTCTCTTACACACTTAGGCCTCAGCAAACTTGATTCCCATTTCGTTTAGTCCACAAGTTATACTGAAACAAGGTGTTCCAAAACCTATTCAGATCTGCTTTGTTGTTGTTGTGGGATTGTTTATCACTATTATTACTTATTTATTTAGAAAAATGTTACGTTGGTAACAGGTAGTATTGTACCTCAGATTGAACTTTCAAGTTGTCATTCTGAATGAACTAGCTAGGTTGTTACTGATCTCTTACCCATGAGCTTTAAAATAATGTCTCTGACTTGTTTTAATAAATTGTATCATTCTGCTACAGGTTTGCTGACTGTTGTTCACAAGGACTACTTCAAGATTGTACACTATCAAGAGTTGCTTTTCAATGACTTTGGAAATCGTGTTGCTCAGCTTCTACGAAAGTCCCTTGGTTCATCTTCCGAGGTGATTATGTTCGTCTAGCTTTTAAATAATTCAAGTGAAGTAAAACTTAGTTTTATATTTTGCAATTTGGATTTTTTTTATTGATAGTTCTACATTAAACTTTATGATTACCAATTTCCAGTTGAACTCTACTGCAGATTTTTACTGGTATATTCCCGAGGCGTTATGATCCTCCAGATGGTTTCGTATTTGAAATTAACGATGTTTCTCCTCCCATTCAGGTAAATCCTATTTTAAGTGATCAAAATGTGCTTTGTCGCTGCTGCATGGGGCCACATAAGCTGTGACTGGTTAAACTTATCAATTTGTTGATTATGCTGATTCAGTACTTTAGAAGCATCTAACTGAAATCCAGGAGTAATTATTTCATGGTTGTTCCACAGGTGTTCGATTGTCGTCTGCATGGTTGTTCTCAAGGCCTAATTACTTCAGTAAGCTGCAGTTGTTATTCTGCTGTTTATCGACTTGAAGTGCTTTGATTCTTTATCATGTAATCAAGTTCTTCTCTTACAGAGTGAAAAACAATCAAGCTGGTGTGGACTTGAAGTGAACAAGGACCCGTGTAGTGATCAATGCTATCTCCGGGTAACTTTTGTCATGTCTAAGTTAAAATGCATACTTCCATGTTATCACTATTGAAAATGAAGCTTAAGATCAACAAAATAGTTATGATATATTCTTCAGCATGTTATAACACCTCCAATTCTAGAGGGTACATCACAAGGAAGGCTAAGAAGTAATTTAAGAAGTAGTTTTTATGTGTCAGTGAACTCCATTATGGTTATGGTTTCTACGGTCTTCACAAGCACACACATACACACTAATATGCCTATTTGTCTTTCCATAATGCCAATAGAAACAATGATAGGAAGTGCCACCCCCCGACCCGCCACGGGAATCGCAGCGTGCCGATGCGTGAACTAACACCTACACAGGCGGATCGTAACCGGCCACAACATCATAATATAACACATTCTTGATACGATAAACAAACGGAAATAAAACTACGCTAAAGTTTGAACAAAATAGATATATATTTGATTCGCCCCGCCATAGTCATAGCGACAAAACCAGTATACAAACATTTAGTTTAACAATATAGTACATCTGAAACACAGAGGAAGCAAAACATACCCGTACAGGATGGACACAACCAAAAAGCACAAAACGCTCCTACAACGAAAATCGGGGCCTACGCGCCCACGATCAGCAGGAACTCCAACACTGCCTGCACTCCAATAGAAGCACACCCCTTGCGGGGTCAACAAAGCACGAAGCTAGCTGGTGCGAGTGAACTAAATACAAATAATGAAACATTATACAAGAAAAATTCATGCCAGCCAACAATAAATAAACCACAAGTTCTAAAGTCTACATCACACCGTGTCTCTAAGGATAATGTTTCTAAGTTCAAGCAACAACACAAACATTTCAGATTTCACAATAACTACAAGTTTCAATATATGCCGGTCATTACACATGATTCAAACATGGTAAATATCAAGCAATGAAATTAAAGACAATCTCATAATTTTTCCTAGTCTCCTAGGATATAGCCATCAACTTGAAATCAGAAATCCTGTAAAATCCTGTATAAGTGTCTCATATCGTAGGTATCTGCATACCCTACGAACGTGGTCTCACCCAGGACACATCCCACAACGTGCACCAGTACCACTTCGGCTTGTTTGTATCATAATGGGGTGCCATCTGCCAGGATACAACACTCAAAACACCGAACGACTGGCCTAACACGGCCAACCTAACATAATCAAAATCGAAGCGACGCTGGGAGGGAAAGCGAGTAATCTCCAAAGCACGTCCTCCGGGACCCGTCCTACTGCACTCTATAGTGGCAAGTGCGTGCGGGAGCTCACCGCACCTCAGCAAGCTTGCCACATGCAGTAGCGTCCACAATGTCAGGTGCGAGTCATCTCAAGCACCATCCAACTCACGACTGCGAGCAAACTCCTAAGCATCGGCACAACAGGCATTATAGCGGAGGAGGTAAAGACACTTTACTACTATCCACATGCACAAATCATGAGTCTGTGCATAACCAAAAGTATAGGACATGCAATCATAAACAATTCGGCAATTTTATAAAACCACGACTATGCAAGGGTCCCAACATGACCAAAATCACCACAATAAATTTATTCGAGTCGCTTATCATACCATGCTCAAGACTCGAAAATCCACGGTTAAAACATGACTAGGCCATGCAACCTCGAAAACAAAGCATACAAGTCTCATGTCATTACACCAAAGCCTAATCACACCAAAATTACTATTCGATTTCATTCAAGTAAACATGCTTTCCAGAAAGTCCAAGGCATAATTCATTCACACATAACTTACACAATCCTCAAATATCTGAAAACTCCGAATTTCGGATTTGGGTCAATTCTACACAATTGACGGTATACTGTAAAATTCATTTCAGGATTTCAAGTAATTATTTTATCAAAATAAATATTATAGTTCCACTAATATTAAATAAAGATTTCCACTCACCTGGCGGAATGGGTTTTCCAAAACCCAATTCCTACCGGTCCGAAGCTCCAAAGACGCAAAACCACGAATGCGGGACCACGAAAATCTAAAACTGCAAGGCGGACTCGAAAATGAGAAAAACTAGCCGGAAAACTGAAATAAATAAATAAATACAAGCGGCGCGTGACTGAAAGGAAAAACTTACAGGCAATAGGAAATCGACAACCACCGCCGCCGAAACCCCAAAGTTTGGCGAAACCGCGCCGAAACCCAAAGTTTGGCGAAACCGCGCCGAAACCCTCCCTACTCCGGTCTGATCGCTACCCAAACTGCACAACAGCCCGCAAAAGAGCCTAAGGACTCTCAGAGTCACGATAATGAGACTCACCCACGCAATCCAAAGCCCGGTTTCACGCCGAGGAACCCTCCAAACAAACATGCACCCTGATTTTTTTTTGAAATTTTTTTTTGGCCAACCCCAAAACAGTCTTGCATGTCGGTTCTAAGGGCTCCCAAGGACGCCACCAAGGCTGATCGGAGCTAAGGAAACCGATCAAACCCCAAACCAAAAGCAAAACTGATTTTTTTTTTTTGAAAAACAACTAAGAAATACAGAGGGGACAAGAATAGAGAACGAACCGAGGAGGAGGAGGAGGAGAGGAGAGGAGGGGGAGAAAATAATCCAAAACTGCCGAGAAAAATGGAGGAAGCGACGCTGTCGCTCGCAGCTGGAACAAACAGAGACCAAAAAAAGAAAAAGGAAAGAAGAAGAAAAAAGGGGGAGGGGTCGTTTCATTTTTAAGGGGTGGGTGGCTATGTGCCCCCACCACCTTTGCTGAGTACACCCCGCCCTAAAAAAATCTTTTTTTTTTAAAAACCGGAAGGTCTCACATCATACACTCCTTAAAAGAGATCTCGTCCTCGAGATCGGACAAAAGCCACGACACGAAACCTAGGTAAAAAAGCTCGGGGATATTTCTGTCTCATCTGGTCCCTCCAGCTCCCAAGTCACGCCACCCGCTCGGTGGCTCCACTGAACCTTCACTAAACTTCACTATCCTCGACGAAGTTGTTTCACCATCATCAACAACAAATGGCTACTGGCCTCACTGGATACGTCAACTCATCCGCAATCTCTGACTTCAGCAGGCTCTATAAATCTGTGACGGGTCTGCCAAACACTTCCGCAACCATGGATACGTGAAACACATCGTGGATACCTGACATACTCTGCGGCAAGCCAATCTGTAGGCCACTGGTCCAATCCTCTCAGTAATCTCATATGGCCCTACATACCTCGGTGCAAGTTTCCCACGACTTCGAACCTAACAACTCCGCGCATCGGGAAACTTTCAGAAAAACCCGTCACCAACATCAAACTCCAACTCCTTACGCCTCCTATCAGCGTAACTCTTCTGTCTACTCTGGGCTGTCAACAACCGCGCTCTAATCAGCTCAATCTTCTCCAGTAGTTTCTCTGATCACATCCGGCCCCATCACAACTGACTCTCCAATCTCTGCCCAACAAACAGGGGACCTACACGGTTGTTCGTAGAGTGCCTCAACGGTGCCATGCCAATACTTACGTGGTAGCTGTTGTTGTACGCAAACTCACATAACGTAGGTGATCTTCCCAACTGCCCCCAAAGTCTAAAATGCATGCTCTAAGCATGTCTTCCACTACCTGATTCACTCGCTCAGATTAGGCCATCTGTCTGTGGATGATAGCTGTACTCGTGTCCAATCTAGTACCCATAGCTTGCTGGAAAGCTCTGCCAGAAGTGCGGCTGTGAAAAGCGGATCTCTGTCGGATACAATCGAAACAGGCGACCATGAAGGCGAACTATCTCTCGAATGAACAACACTGCTAGACTGTCTGCCGTCCGATTCATACTAACAGGAATGAAATGTGCACACTTCGTCAACCGATCACAATGACCCATATGCGACTCATTACTTTCCTCGACCGTGGAAGTCCATCGATGAAATCCATAGTGACATACTCCCACTCCCACGTCGGATATCCAATGGATGCAATTACCCAGATGGTGGTCTGATGCTCGGCTTTCCTTTGCTGACAAGTCGCACCACCGTGCCCACAAACTCTCCAATGTCTTTCTTCATGCCATGCCACCAGAAAACAAGAACGTCTCAATCTCGATACATCTTTGTTCCACCGAGGTGAATGGTGAACGAGATCTATGAGGCTTCCGTAAGATATCTCTTCGCAACTCCTCATCAGAACGGAACACAAAGCCGCCCACGAAACCGCAACCCTCCATCTGAACCCCACTGACCAATCGGTAGGGCACTCGTTCCAATGTGTCCACTTACCAAAATCTGCTATCTGCCTCGTAACTCAATGATCAGAGGTCTGTTTCTCCACCACTCTACTGATCAACGATGGATAAACTGCTAAACCGCTATCATGCTGCCCTCTGTACTGAAAGTAGGCTGAACTGCAAATGAAGCTAATGTCTCAATGTCGGTACTCCTGAATCATCATGGTTGCCATCACTACATGTCGCCTACTCAAGGCATCTGCAACCACATTGGCCCTACCAGGCTGATACTGTATCTCGAAGTCATAGCTGCTAAGGAAATCAACCCATCGTTGTTTGCCTCATATTCAACTCCCTCTGAGTGAATAAGTACTTCAAACTCTTGTGATCTGTGAACAACTCAAACCTCTCACCATACAGATAATGTC
>QNQO01003279.1:0-68205 GCA_003290165.1 Berberis thunbergii | reverse complement strand
GAGCCGAATATCAAAAATCATCAATGCAATGGCTTTCAATATTATCAACCAAGAATGAAAGGTTGACAATATTAAATTGAATTGGGTCTATCCCTTCTTTTAATAAATGGAGTCGGGTCTATCCGAATCCATTCTAGTGCCGAATACAATGACGTGAGATGCATTTAGGTCTTTTAATATTGTCAACCATGAATTCAAAATTGACAATATCAAAATGGAGTCGGGTCTATCCCGTCTTTTAATACAATGGATTCGGTGTCTATCCCAAATCCGCTTATGGGTCTATCCCTATCTTTTTACACAATGGATTTGGGTCGATCCCAAACCATTTATAAACCGAATATCGGAGTCACTGATGCAACAGGGTCTTTTAATATTGTTAACCAAGAATTCAAAATTACATATAAAATTGGAATCGGGTCTATCGCGTCTTTCAATAAAATTGAATCGGGTCTATCCCGAGCTCATTCTTGTGTCGAATACAATGATGTGAGGATGCAGTAAGGTCTTTTAATATTGTCAACCATAAATTCAAAGTTGACAATATTAAACATAGATAGGTCTATCCATCATTTAAAACAATGATTCGTCTTCCGAATCATTATAAACCAAATATAGGAACTCAGTAATGAAGCAGGGTCGTTTCATATTGTCAAAAAAAATTCAAAGGTGACAATATTAAAAATGCAGTCGGGTCTATCCTGTCTTTAAGTACAATAGATTCGAGTCTATCCCGAACCCATTATGTGTATATCGCGAAACTACCTATGAGTCTATCCATTTTTATACACAATGGATTCGGATAAAATCCCGAACTGTTTTTTTATACCGAACATCGAAACTCACTGATGTAACATGACTTTTAATACTACCGGACCAAGAATACAAGGTTGACAATATTAAAATGAAGTTAGGTCTATCCTGTCTATTAATACATGGATTCGGGTCGATCCGATCCCGCTTTTGGGTCTATCCCATCTTTTCATACAACAGATTTGGGTCTATTCCCAACTCAATCTCGAGCCGACTATTAAAAATCACTAATGCAACAAGGCTTTCAATATTATCAACCAAGAATTCAGGTTGACAATATTAAATGGAGTCGGGTCTATCCCGTCTTTAATACAATGGATTCGAGTCTATCCCAAATCCACTTATGGGTCTATCCCATCTTTTACACAATGGATTTGGTCTATCCCGAACCCATTTCTATACCGAATATCGGTAGTCACTGATGCAACAAGATATCTTAATATTGTTAACCAAAATTCAGAATTGACATATAAAAATTGGAATCAGGTCTTTTCTTTCTTTCAATAAAATTGAATCGCATCTATCGCGAGCTCATTCTTGTGCAGAATACAATGGCGTGGTGATGCAATTAGGTCTCTTAATATTGTCAACCAAAAATACAAAGTTGGACAATATAAATAAAGTCAGGTCTATCCCGTTTGAACACAATGCATTCGGGTCTATCTCGAACCCACTGATGGGTCTAATCCCATCATTTTATACAATGAATTCGGGTCTCTTCCGAACCATTCTAAACCAAATATAGGAACTCAGTAATGAAGCAGGGTCGTTTAATATTGTCAACAAAAAATTTAAGATTGACAATATTAAAATGGAGTCGGGTCTATCCGTATTTTGGTACAATAGATTCGAGTTTATCCAGAACCCATTATTGGTATATCGCGAACCTACTTATGGGTCTATCCCATTTTTTTACACAGTGGATTCAGACCTATCCCGAACATACTTTATAAAAGAACATCGAACTCACTAATGGAACATTACTTTTAATACTACCTACCAAGAATTCAAGGTTGACAATATTAAAATGAAGCCAGGTCTATCCTGTCTATTAATACAATGGATTCGGGTCGATCCCGTTCCATTTTTGGGTCTATCCCATCTTTTTATACTATAGATTCAGGTCTATTCCAAACTCAATCTCGAGCCCGAATATCAAAAACCACTAATGCAACAGGGCTTTCAATATTATCAACAAAGAATTCAAGGTTGACAATATTAAAATTAAATTGGGTCTATTCCTTCTTTTAATAAAATGGAGTCGGGTCTATCTCGAATCCATTCTTGTGCCGAATTCAATGACGTGAGGATGCAGTATGGTCTTTTAATATTGTCAACCATGAAATCAAAGTTATCAATATTAAAATGGAGTTGGGTCTATCCCGTTCTTTAATTCAATGGACTCGGGTCTATCCCAAATTCACTTATGGGTCTATCCCAATCTTTTTACACAATGGATTTGGGTCTATCCCAAACCCATTTCTAAACCGAATATCGGGAGTCGCTGATGCAACAGGATCTTTTAATATTGTTAACCAAGAGTTCAAAATAGACATATAAAAATTGGAATCGGGTCTATCCCGTCTTTCAATAAAATTGAGTCGGGTCTATCTCGAGCTCATTCTTGTGTCGAATACAATGACGTGATGATGCAATAAAGTATTTTAATATTGTCAACCAAGAATACAAAGTTGACGATATTAAAATAAAGTCAGGTCTATCCCGTCTTTGAATACAATGGATTCGGGTCTATCCCGATCCCACTAATGGGTCTATCCCATTTTTTTATACAATGAATTTGGGTCTCTTCCGAACCATTCTGAACCAAATATAGGAACTCAGTAATGAAGCAAGGTCGTTTAATATTGTCAACAAACAATTCAAGATTAACAATATTAAATGGAGTCGGGTTTATCCTGTTGTTTAGTACTATGAATTCGGGTCTATTCCAATCCCACTCTGACCCGAATATCAAAAATCACTAATGCAACAGGGAATTCAATATTATCAACCAAGAATTCAAGTTTGACAATATTAAAATGGAGTCGGGTCTATCCCGTCTTTTAATACAATGGATTCGAGTCTATCCCAAATCCACTTATGGGTCTATCCCATCTTTTTACACAATGGATTTGCTCTATCCCAACCCATTTCTATACCGAATATCGGTAGTCACTGATGCAACAGGATCTTTTAATATTGTTAACCAAAAATTCAAAATTGACATATAAAAATTGGAATCGGGTCTTTTCTTTCATGCAATAAAATTGAATCGCATCTATCGCGAGCTCATTCTTGTGGAGAATACAATAGCATGATGATGCAATTAGGTCTTTTAATATTGTCAACTAAAAATACAAAGCTGACAATATTAAAATAAGTCAGGTCTGTCCCGTCTTTGAACACAATGGATCCGGGTCTATCCCGAACCCACTGATGGGTCTATCCCATCATTTTATAAAATGAATTCGGGTCTCTTCCGAACCATTCTAAACCAAATATAGGAACTCAGTAATGAACCAGGGTCGTTTAATATTGTCAACTAAAAATTCAAGATTGACAATATTAAAATGGAGTCGGGTCTATCCCGTCTTTTAGGACAAAAGATTCTAGTTTATCCCGAACCCATTATTGGTATATCGCGAACCTACTTATGGGTCTATCCCATTTTTTTACACAGTGGATTCAGATCTATCCCGAACATACTTTTATACCGAATATCAAAACTCACTGATGGAATATTACTTTTGATACAACCTACCAAGAATTCAAGGTTGACAATATTAAAATGAAGTCAGGTCTATCCTGTTTATTAATACAATGGATTCGGGTCCATCCCTATCCCACTTATGGGTCTATCCCATCTTTTGATACAATGGATTTGGGTCTATTCCAAACCCACTATCGAGCCGAATATCAAAAATCATCAATGCAATATGGCTTTCAATATTATCAACCAAGAATGAAAGGTTGACAATATTAAATTGAATTGGGTCTATCCCTTCTTTTAATAAAATGGAGTCGGGTCTATCCCGAATCCATTCTAGTGCCGAATAAAATGACGTGAGGATGCATTTAGGTCTTTTAATATTGTCAACCATGAATTCAAAATTGACAATATCAAAATGGAGTCGGGTCTATCCCGTCTTTTAATACAATGGATTCGGGTCTATCCCAAATCCGCTTATGGGTCTATCCCATCTTTTTACACAATGGATTTGGGTCGATCCCAAACCCATTTATAAACCGAATATCGGGAGTCACTGATGCAACAGGGTCTTTTAATATTGTTAACCAAGAATTCAAAATTTACATATAAAATTGGAATCGGGTCTATCCCGAGCTCATTCTTGTGTCGAATACAATGATGTGAGGATGCAGTAAGGTCTTTTAATATTGTCAACCATAAATTCAAAGTTGACAATATTAACATAGAGTAGGGTCTATCCCATCATTTAAAACAATTGATTCGGGTCTCTTCCGAACCATTATAAACCAAATATAGGAACTCAGTAATGAAGCAGGGTCGTTTAATATTGTCAACAAAAATTCAAAGGTGACAATATTAAAATGCAGTCGAGTCTATCCTGTCTTTTAGTACAATAGATTCGAGTCTATCCCGAACCCATTATGTGTATATCGCGAAACTACCTATGAGTCTATCCCATTTTTATACACAATGGATTCGGATAAATCCCGAACTGTTTTTTATACCGAACATCGAAACTCACTGATGTAACATGACTTTTAATACTACCGACCAAGAATACAAGGTTGACAATATTAAAATGAAGTCAGGTCTATCATGTCTTTTAATACAATGGATTCGGGTCGATCCCGATCCCGCTTTTGGGTCTATCCCATCTTTTCATACAACAGATTTGGGTCTATTCCCAACTCAATCTCGAGCCGACTATTAAAAATCACTAATGCAACAAGGCTTTCAATATTATCAACCAAGAATTCAAGGTTGACAATATTAAAATGGAGTCGGGTCTATCCCGTCTTTTAATACAATGGATTCGAGTCTATCCCAAATCCACTTATGGGTCCATCCCATCTTTTTACACAATGGATTTGGTCTATCCCGAACCCATTTCTATACCGAATATCGGTAGTCACTGATGCAACAAGATATCTTAATATTGTTAACCAAGAATTCAGAATTGACATATAAAAATTGGAATCAGGTCTTTTCTTTCTTTCAATAAAATTGAATCGCATCTATCGCGAGCTCATTCTTGTGTAGAATACAATGGCGTGGTGATGCAATTAGGTCTCTTAATATTGTCAACCAAAAATACAAAGTTGACAATATTAAAATAAAGTCAGGTCTATCCCATTTTTGAACACGATGCATTCGGGTCTATCTCGAACCCACTGATGGGTCTATCCCATCATTTTATACAATGAATTCGGGTCTCTTCCGAACCATTCTAAACCAAATATAGGAACTCAGTAATGAAGCAGGGTCGTTTAATATTGTCAACAAAAATTCAAGATTGACAATATTAAAATGGAGTCGGGTCTATCCCGTATTTTGGTACAATAGATTCGAGTTTATCCAGAACCCATTATTGGTATATCGCGAACCTACTTATGGGTCTATCCCATTTTTTTACACAGTGGATTCAAACCTATCCCGAACATACTTTTTTAAAGAACATCGAAACTCACTAATGGAACATTACTTTTAATACTACCTACCAAGAATTCAAGGTTGACAATATTAAAATGAAGCCAGGTCTATCCTGTCTACTAATACAATGGATTCGGGTCGATCCCGATCCATTTTTGGGTCTATCCCATCTTTTTATACTACAGATTCGGGTCTATTCCAAACTCAATCTCGAGCCGAATATCAAAAACCACTAATGCAACAGGGCTTTCAATATTATCAACAAAGAATTCAAGGTTGACAATATTAAAATTAAATTGGGTCTATTCCTTCTTTTAATAAAATGGAGTCAGGTCTATCTCGAATCCATTCTTGTGCCGAATTCAATGACGTGAGGATGCAGTAAGGTCTTTTAATATTGTCAACCATGAAATAAAAGTTATCAATATTAAATGGAGTTGGGTCTATCCTGTTCTTTAATTCAATGGACTCGGGTCTATCCCAAATCCACTTATGGGTCTATCCCATCTTTTTACACAATGGATTTGGGTCTATCCCAAACCCATTTCTAAACCGAATATCGGGAGTCGCTGATGCAACAGGATCTTTTAATATTGTTAACCAAGAGTTCAAAATTGACATATAAAAATTGGAATCGGGTCTATCCCGTCTTTCAATAAAATTGAGTCGGGTCTATCTCGAGCTCATTCTTGTGTCGAATACAATGACGTGATGATGCAATAAAGTATTTTAATATTGTCAACCAAGAATACAAAGTTGACGATATTAAAATAAAGTCAGGTCTATCCCATTTTTGAATACAATGGATTCGGGTCTATCCCGATCCCACTGATGGGTCTATCCCATTTTTTTATACAATGAATTTGGGTCTCTTCCGAAGCATTCTGAACCAAATATAGGAACTCAGTAATGAAGCAAGGTCGTTTAATTTTGTCAACAAACAATTCAAGATTAACAAAATTAAAATGGAGTCGGGTTTATCCCGTCGTTTAGTACTATGAATTCGGGTCTATTCCAATCCCACTCTGACCCGAATATCAAAAATCATCAATGCATCAGGGCTTTCAATATTATCAACCAAGAATTCAAGGTTGAAAATATTAAAATAGAATTGGGTCTATCCCTTCTTTTAATAAAATGGAGTCGGGTCTATCAAGAATCCATTCTTGTGTCGAATGCAATGACGTGAGGATGCAGTAATGTATTTAATATTGTCAACCATGAATTCAAACTTGACAATATTAAAATAGAGTCGGATCTATCCCGTCCTTTAATACAATGGATTCGTTTCCATCCCAAATCCACTTATGGGTCTATCCCATCATTTTACACAATGGATTTGAGTCTATCACAAACCCATTTCTAAACCGAATATTGGGAGTCACTGATGCAATAGGTTCTTTTAATATTGTTAACCAAGAATTCAAAATTGACATATAAAATTCGAATTGGGTCTATCCCGTCTTTCAATAAAATTGAGTTGGGTGTATCCCGAGCTCATTTTTGTGTCGAATACAATGACGTGTTGATGCAATAAGGTCTTTTAACATTGTCAACCAAGAATTCAAAATTGACAATATTAAAATAACGTCAGGTATATCCCGTCTTTTGATACAATGGATTCAGGTCTATCCCGAACCCACTGATGGGTCTATCCCATCTTTTTATATAATGAATTCGGGTCTCTTCCGAACCATTCTAAACCATATATAGGAACTCAGTAATGAAGCAGGGTCGTTTAATATTGTCAACAAAAAATTCAAGGTTGACAATATTAAAATGGAGTCGGGTCTATCCCGTCTTTTATTACAATAGATTCGAGTTTACCTGAACCCATTATTGGTATATCGCGAACCTACTTATGGGTCTATCCCATTTTTTTACACAGTGGATTCATATCTATCCCGAACATACTTTTATACTGAACATCGAAATTCACTGATGGAACATTACATTTAATACTACCTACCAAGAATTCAAGGTTGACAATATTAAAATGAAGTCAGGTCTATCTTGTCTATTAATACAATGGATTCGAGTCCATCCCGATACCACTTATTGGTCTATCCCATCTTTTGATACAATGGATTCGGGTCTATTGCAAACTCACTCTTGAGCCGAATATCAAAAATCACTAATGCAACAGGGAATTCAATATTATCAACCAAGAATTCAAGTTTGACAATATTAAAATGGAGTCTGGCTTATCCCGTCTTTTAACACAATGGATTCGGGTCTATCCCAAATCCACTTATGGGTCTATCCCATCATTTTACACAATGGAATTGGGTCTATCCCGAACCCATTTCTATACCGAATATCGATAATCCCTGATGCAATAGGATCTTTTAATATTGTTAACCAAGAATTCAAAATTGACATATAAAAATTGGAATCGGGTCTTTTCTTTCTTTCAATAAAATTGAATCGCATCTATCGCGAGCTCATTCTTGGGTAGAATACAATGGCGCGATGATGCAATTAGGTCTTATAATATAGTCAACCAAAAATACAAAGTTGACAATATTAAAATAAAGTCAGGTCTATCCCGTCTTTGAACACAATGAATTCAGGTCTATCCCGAACCCACTGATGGGTCTATCCCATCATTTTATACAATGAATTCGGGTCTCTTCCGAACCATTCTAAACCAAATATAGGAACTCAGTAATGAAGTAGGGTCGTTTAATATTGTCGACAAAAAAATTCAAGATTGACAATATTAAAATGGAGTCAGGTCTATCCCGCCTTTTAGTACTATAGATTCTAGTTTATCCCGAACCCATTATTGGTATATCGCAGACCTACATATGGGTTGATCCCAATTTTTACACAATGGATTCGGGTCTATCCCGAACCGACTTTTATACCGAACATCGAAACTCGATGATGGAACATGACTTTTAATCCTACCGACCAAGAATTCAAAGTTGACAGTATTAAAATGAAGTCAGGTCTATCCTGTCTATTAATACAATGGATTCGGGTCCATCCCGATAACACTTTTGGGTTTATCCCATCTTTTGATACAATGAATTCGGGTCTATTCCAGTCCCACTCTGATCCGAATATCAAAAATCATCAATGCAACTGGGCTTTCAATATTAACAACCAAGAATTCAAGGTTGACAATATTAAAATTAAATTGGATCTATCCCTTCTTTTAATAAAATGGAGTCGGGTCTATCCCGAATCCATTCTTGTGTCGAATGCAATGACGTGAGGATGCAGTAACGTCTTTTAATATTGTCAACCATGAATTCAAAGTTGACAATATTAAAATGGAGTCGGATCTATCCCGTCCTTTAATACAATGGATTCGTTTCCATCCCAAATCCACTTATGGGTCTATCCCATCATTTTACACAATGGATTTGAGTGTATCACAAACCATTTCTAAACCGAATATTGGGAGTCACTGATGCAATATGATCTTTTAATTTTGTTAACCAAGAATTCAAAATTGACATAAAAATTCGAATTGGGTGTATCCCGTCTTTCAAAAAAATTGAGTTGGGTCAATCCCGAGCTCATTCTTGTGTCGAATACAATGACGTGTTGATGCAATAAGGTCTTTTAACAATGTCAACCAAGAATTCAAAGTTGACAATATTAAAATAAGGTCAGGTATATCCCGTCTTTTAATACAATGGATTCAAGTCTATCCCGAACCCACTGATGGGTCTATCCCATCTTTTTATACAATGAATTCGGGTTTCTTCCGAACCATTCTAAACCAAATATAGGAACTCAGTATTGAAGCAGGGTCGTTTAATATTGTCAACAAAAAATTCAAGGTTGACAATATTAAAATGGAGTCGGGTCTATCCCGTCTGTCAGTACAATAGATTCAAGTTTATCCCGAACCCGTTATTGGTATATCGCGAACCTACTTATGGGTCTATCCCATTTTTTTACACAGTGGATTCAGATCTATCCCGAACATAATTTTATACCGAACCTCGAAACTCACTGATGGAACATTAGTTTTAATACTACCTACCATAAATTCAAGGTCGACAATATTAAAATGGAGTCGGGTCTATCCCGTGTTTTAATACAATGGATTCTGGTCTATCCCAAATCCACTTATGGGTCTATCCCATCTTTTTACACATTGGATTTGGTCTATCCCGAACCCATTTCTATACCGAATATCAGTAGTCCCTGATGCAACATGATCTCTTAATATTGTTAACCAAGAATTCAGAATTGACATATAAAAATTAGAATGGGTCTTTTCTTTCTTTCAATAAAATTGAATCGCATCTATCGTGAGCTCATTCTTGTGTAGAATACAATGGCGTGGTGATGCAATTAGGTCTTTTAATATTGTCAACCAAAAATACAGAGTTGACAATATTAAAATAAAGTCAGGTCTATCCCGTCTTTGAACACAATGCATTCGGGTCTATCTCGAACCCACTGATGGGTCTATCCCATCATTTTATACAATGACTTCGGGTCTCTTCCGAACCATTCTAAACCAAATATAGGAACTCAGTAATGAAGCAGGGTCGTTTAATATTGTCAACAAAAAATTCAAGATTGACAATATTAAAATGGAGTCGGGTCTATCCCGTCATTTGGTACAATAGATTCGAGTTTATCCAGAACCCATTATTGGTATATCGCGAACCTACTTATGGGTCTATCCCATTTTTTTACACAGTGGATTCAGATCTATCCCGGACATACTTTTATACCGAACATCGAAACTCACTAATGGAACATTACTTTTAATACTACCTACCAAGAATTCAAGGTTGACAATATTAAAATGAAGTCAGGTTTATCCTGTCTATTAATACAATGGATTCGGGTCGATCCCGATCCCATTTTTGGGTTTATCCCATCTTTTCATACAACAGATTCGGGTCTATTCCAAACTCAATCTCGAGCCGAATATCAAAAATCACTAATGCAACAGGGCTTTCAATATTATCAACAAAGAATTCAAGGTTGACAATATTAAAATTAAATTGGGTCTATTCCTTCTTTTAATAAAATGGAGTCGGGTCTATCTCGAATCCATTCTTGTGCCGAATTCAATGACGTGAGGATGCAGTAAGGTCTTTTAATATTGTCAACCATGAAATCAAAGTTATCAATATTAAAATGGAGTTGGGTCTATCCCGTCCTTTAATTCAATGGACTCGGGTCTATCCCAAATCCACTTATGGGTCTATCCCATCTTTTTACACAATGGATTTGGGTCTATCCCAAACCCATTTCTAAACCGAATATCGGGAGTCGCTGATGCAACAGGATCTTTTAATATTGTTAACCAAGAATTCAAAATTGACATATAAAAATTGGAATCGGGTCTATCCCGTCTTTCAATAAAATTGAGTCGGGTCTATCCCGAGCTCATTCTGGTGTCGAATACAATGACGTGATGATGCAATAAAGTCTTTTAATATTGTCAACCAAGAATACAAAGTTGACAATATTAAAATAAAGTCAGGTCTATCCCGTCTTTGAATACAATGGATTCAGGTCTATCCCGATCCCACTGATGGGTCTGTCCCATTTTTTTATACAATGAATTTGGGTCTCTTCCGAACCATTCTAAACCAAATATAGGAACTCAGTAATGAAACAAGGTCGTTTAATATCATCAACAAACAATTCAAGATTGACAATGTTAAAATGGAATCGGGTTTATCCTGTCTTTTAGTACTATGAATTCGGGTCTATTCCAATCCCACTCTGACCCGAATATCAAAAATCATCAATGCAACAGGGCTTTCAATATTATCAACCAAGAATTCAAAGTTGACAATAGAATTGGGTCTATCCCTTCTTTTAATAAAATGGAGTCGGGTCTATCACACATCCATTCTTGTGTCGAATGCAATGACGTGAGGATGCAGTAATGTCTTTTAATATTGTCAACCATGAATTCAAAGTTGACAATATGAAAATGGAGTCGGATCTATCCCGTCTTTTAATACAATTGATTCGTTTCTATCCCAAATCCACTTATGGATCTATCCCATCATTTTACACAATGGATTTGAGTCTATCACAAATCCATTTCTAAACCGAATATTGGGAGTCACTGATGCAATAGGATCTTTTAATATTGTTAACCAAGAATTAAAAATTGACATATAAAAATTCGAATTGGGTCTATCCCGTCTTTCAATAAAATTGAGTTGGGTCTATCCCGAGCTCATTTTTGTGTCGAATACAATGACGTGTTGATGCAATAAGGTCTTTTAACATTGTCAACCAAGAATTCAAAGTTGACAATATTAAAATAAGGTCAGGTATATCCCGTCTTTTAATACAATGGATTTAGGTCTATCCCGAACCCACTGATGGGTCTATCCCATCTTTTTATACAATGAATTCGGGTCTCTTCCGAACCATTCTAAACCATATATAGGAACTCAGTAATGAAGCAGGGTCGTTTAATATTGTCAACAAAAAATTCTAGGTTGACAATATTAAAATGGAGTCGGGTCTATCCCGTCTTTTATTACAATAGATTCGAGTTTATCCCAAACCCATTATTGGTATATCGCGAACCTACTTATGGATCAATCCCATTTTTTACACAGTGGATTCAGATCTATCCCGAACGTACTTTTATACCGAACATCGAAACTCACTGATGGAACATTACATTTAATACTACCTACCAAGAATTCAAGGTTTACAATATTAAAATGAAGTCAGGTCTATCCTGTCTATTAATGCAATGGATTCGAGTCCATCCCGATCCCACTTATTGGTCTATCCCATCTTTTGATACAATGGATTTGGGTCTATTGAAAACTCACTCTCGAGCCGAATATCAAAAATCACTAATGCAACAGGGAATTCAATATTATCAACCAAGAATTCAAGTTTGACAATATTAAAATGGAGTCAGGTCTATCCCATTTTTAATACAATGGATTCGGGTCTATCCCAAATCCACTTATGGGTCTCTCCCATCATTTTACACAATGGATTTGAGTTTATCCCGAACCCATTTCTATAACGAATATTGGTAGTCCCTGATGCAACAGGATCTTTTAATATTGTTAACCAAGAATTCAAAATTGACATATAAAAATTGGAATCGGGTATTTTCTTTCTTTCAATAAAATTGAATCGCATCTATCGCGAGCTCAATCTTGTGTAGAATACAATGGCGTGATGATGCAATTAGGTCTTTTAATATTATCAACAAAAAATACAAAGTTGGCAATATTAAAATAAAGTCAGGTCTATCCCGTCTTTGAACACAATGGATTCGGTCTATCCCGAACCCACTGATGGGTCTATCCCATCTTTTTATACAATGAATTCAGGTCTCTTCCGAACCATTCTAAACCAAATATAGGAACTCAGTAATGAAGTAGGGTCGTTTAATATTGTCAACAAAAAATTCAAGATTGACAATATTAAAATGGAGTCAGGTCTATCCCGTCTTTTAGTACTATAGATTCGAGTCTATCCCGAACCCATTATTGGTATATCGCGAACCTACTTATGGGAGTATCCCATTTTTTCACACAATGAATTCGGATGTATCCCAAACCGACTTTTATACAAAACATCGAAACTCACTGATGAAACATGACTTTTAATACTACCGACCAAGAATTCAAGGTTGACAATCTTAAAATGAAGTCAGGTCTATCCTGTCTATTAATACAATGGATTCTGGTCTATCCCGATCCCACTTCTGGGTCTATCTCATCTTTTGATACAATGGAATCGGGTCTATTCCAAACCCACTCTTGAGCCGAATATCAAAAATCATCAATGCAACAGGAATTTTAATATTAACGACCAAGAATTCAAGGTTGAGAATATTAAAATTGAATTGGGTATATCCCTTCATTTAATAAAACGGAGTCGGGTATACCCCGAATCCGTTCTAGTGTCGAATACAATGACGTGAGGATGTAGTAAGGTCTTGTAATATTGTCAACCATAAATTCAAAGTTGACAATATTAAAATGGAGTCGGGTCTATCCCATCTTTTAATACGATGGATTCGGGTCTATCCCAAATCCACTTATGGGTCTGTCCCATCTTTTTTCACAATGAATTCAGGTCGCTTTTGAATCGTTCTAAGCCGAATAATGAACTCAGTAATGAAGCAGGGTCATTTAATATTGTCAACAAAAAATTCAAGGTTGACAATATTAAAATGGAGTCGGGTCTATCCCGTCTTTTAGTACAATAGATTCGAGTTTATCCCGAACCCATTATTGGTATATCGCGAACCTACTTTTAGGTCTATCCCATTTTTTTACACAATGGATTCAGATCTATCACGAACCTAGTTTTATACCGAACATCGAATCTCACAGATATAACATGACTTTTAATACTATCGACCAAGAATTCAAGGTTGACAATATTTAAATGAAGTCAGGTCTATCCTGTCTATTAATACAATTGATTCGGGTCCATCCCGATCCCACTTATGGGTCTAACCCATCTTTTGATACAATGGATTCGGGTCTATTCCAAACCCACTCTCGAGCTGAATATCAAAACTCACTAATGCAACAGGGCTTTCAATAATATCAACAAAAAATTCAAGGTTGACAATATTAAAATTGAATTGGGACTATCCCTTCTTTTAATAAAATGGAGTCGGGTCTACCAAGAATCCATTCTTGTGCCGAATACAATGACGTGAGGATGTAGTATGGTCTTTTAATAATGTCAACCATGAATTCAAAATTGACATATAAAAATTGGAATCGGGTATATCCCGTCTTTTCATACAATGGATTCGGGTCTATCCCGAACCCACAGATGGGTCTATCCCATCTGTTTATACAATGAATTCGGGTCTCTTCCGAACCATTCTAAACAAAATAAGGAACTCAGCAATGAACCAGGGTCGTTTAATATTGTCAACAAAAAATTCAAGGTTGACAATATTAAAATGGAGTCGGGTCTACCTCGTCTTTTAGTACAATAGATTCGAGTTTATCCCGAACCCATTATTGGTATATCGCGAACCTACTTTTGGGTCTATCCCATTTTTTTACACAATGGATTCAGATCTATCCCGATCCTACTTTTATACCAAACATCGAAACTCATTGATGGAACATGACAGTTAAAATAAAGTCAGTTCTGTCCCGTCTTTTAATACAATGGATTCGGCTCTATCCCGAACCCACTGATGGGTCTAGCCCATCTTTTTAAACAATGAATTCAGGTCTCTTCCGAACCATTCTAAACCAAATATAGGACTTGGTAATGAAGCAGGGTCTTTTAATATTGTCCACAAAAAAATCAAGGTTGACAATATCAAAATGGAGTCGGGTCTACTCCGCCTTTTAGTACAAAAGATTCGAGTTTATCCCGAACCCATTATTGGTATATCGCGAACCTACTTATGGGTCTATCCCATTTTTTTACATAATGGATTCGGATCTATCCCAAACCGAGTTTTATACCAAACATCGAAACTCACTAATGGAACATTACTTTTAATACTACCGACCAAGAATACACGGTTGACAAGATTAAATTGAAGTCAGGTCTATCCTGTCAATTAATACAATGGATTTGGGACCATCGCGATCCCACTTTTAGGTCTATCTCATCTTTTGATACAATGGATTCGGGTCTATTCCAAACCCACTCTAGAGCCGAATATCAAAAATCACTAATGCAACAGGGATTTCAATATTATCAACCAAGAGTTCAAGGTTGACAATAATAAAATTGAATTGGGTCTATCCATTCTTTTAATAAAATGGAGTCGGGTCTATCCCGAATCCATTCTTGTGCCGAATACAATGACGTGAAGATGCAGTAAGGTCTTTTAATATTGTCAACCATGAAATCAAAGTTGACAATATTAAAATGGAGACGGGTCTATCCCTAATCCGTTTATGGGTATCCCATCTTTTTCACAATGGATTTGGGCCTATCCAAAACCCATTTCTAAACCAATATCAACTGTCACTGATGCAATAGGATCTTTTATTAATTTTAACCAAGAAATAAAAATTGACATATAAAAATTGGAATCGGGCCTATCCCGTCTTTCAATAAAATTGAGTCGGGTCTATCCCGAGCTCATTCTTGTGTCGAATACAATGACGTGAGGATGCAGTAAGGTCTTTTAATATTGCAACCATGAATTCAAAGTTGACAATATTAAAATGGAGTCCGGTTTATCCCATCTTTTAATACAATGGATTCGGGTCTATCCCAAATCCACTTATTGGTCTGTCCCATCTTTTTTCACAATGAATTCGGGTATCTTCTAAACCATTCTACACCAAATATAGGAACATAGTAATGAAGTAGGGTTGTTTAATATTGTCAACAAAAAATTCAAGGTTGACAATATTAAAATGGAGTCGGGTCTATCTCGTCTTTTAGTACAATAGATTCGAGTTTATCCCGAACCCATTATTGGTATATCACGAACCTACTCATGGGTCTATCCCATTTTTTTACACAATGGATTCAGATCTATCCAGAACCAACTTTTATACCGAACATCGATACTCACTGATGGAACATGACTTTTAATACTACCGACCAAGAATTCGTGGTTGACAATATTAAGTTGAAGTCAGGTCTATCCTGTCTATTAATACAATGGATTCGGGTCCATCCCGATCCCACTTAATGGTCTATCCCAATCTTTTGATACAATGGATTCGGGTCTGTTCCAAACTCACTCCCGAGCCGAATATCAAATATCACTAACACAAGAGGGCATTCAATATTATCAACCAAGAATTCAAGGTTGACAATATTAAAATGGAGTCGGGTCTATTTCGTCTTTTAATACAACGGATTCGGGTCTATCCCAAATCCACTTATGGGTCTATCCCATCTTTTTACACAATGGATTTTGGTCTATCGCAAACCCATTTGTAAACCGAATATCGGGAGTCACTGATGCAAAAGGATCTTTTAATATTGTTAACCAAGAATTAAAAATTGACATATAAAAATTGGAATCAGGTCTATCCCGTCTTTCAATAAAATTGAGTCGGGTCTATCCCGAGCTCATTCTTGTGTCGAATACAATGATGTGAAGATGCAATAAGGTCTTTTAATATTGTCAACCAAGAATTCAAAGTTGACAATATTAAAATAAAGTCAGATCTATCCCGTCTTTTAATACAATGGATTCGGGTCTAACCCTAATCTGTTTATGGGTCTATCCCATCTTTTTACACAATGGATTTGGGTCTATCCCAAACCCATTTCTAAACTGAATATCGGGAGTCACTGATGCAACATGATCTTGTAATATTGTTAACCAAGAATTCAAAATTGACATATAAAAATTGGAATCGGGTCTATCTCGTCTTTCAATAAAATTGAGTCGGGTCTATCCCGACCTCATTCTTGTGTTGAATACAATGACGTGTGGATGCAGTAAGGTCTTTTAATATTGTTAACCATTAATTCAAAGTTGACAATATTAAAATGGAGTCGATCTATCCCATCTTTTAATACAATGGATTCGGTCTATCCCAAATCCACTGATGGGTCTGTCCCATCTTTTTTTCACAATGAATTCGGGTCCCTTCTGAACCATTCTAAACCAAATATAGGAACTTACTAATGAAGCAGGGTCATTTGATATTGTCAACAAAAAATTTCAAGGTTGATAATATTAAAATGGAGTCGGGTCTATCCCGCCTTTTAGTACAATAGATTCGAGTTTATCCCGAACCCATTATTGGTATATCGCGAACCTACTTTTGGGTCTATCCCATTTTTTTACACAATGGATTCAGATCTATCACGAACCTAGTTTTATACCGAACATCGAATCTCACAGATGGAACATGACTTTTAATACTATCGACTGAGAATTCAAGGTTGACAATATTTAAATGAAGTCAGGTCTATCCTGTCTATTAATACAATTGATTCAGGTCCATCCCGATCCCACTTATGGGTCTAACCCATCTTTTGATACAATGGATTCGGGTCTATTCCAAACCCACTCTCGAGCTGAATATCAAAACTCACAAATGCAACAGGGCTTTCAATATTATCAACAAAAAATTCAAGGTTGACAATATTAAAATTGAATTGGGACTATCCCTTCTTTTAATAAAATGGAGTCGGGTCTACCAAGAATCCATTCTTGTGCCGAATACAATGACGTGAGGATGTAGTATGGTCTTTTAATAATGTCAACCATGAATTCAAAGTTGACAATATTAAAATGGAGTCGGGTCTATCCCGTCTTTTAATACAATGGATTCGGGTCTATCCCATATTTTTACACAATGGATTTGCGTCTATCCCAAACCCATTTCTATACCGAATATCGGGAGTCACTAATGCAACAGGATTTTTTAATATTGTTAACCAAGAATTCAAAATTGACGTATAAAAATTTGAATCGGGTATATCCCGTCTTTTCATACAATGGATTCGGGTCTATCCAGAACCCACAGATGGGTCTATCCCATCTCTTTATACAATGAATTCGGGTCTCTTCCGAACCATTCTAAACAAAACAAGGAACTCAGCAATGAACCAGGGTCGTTTAATATTGTCAACAAAAAATTCAATGTTGACAATATTAAAATGGAGTCGGGTCTACCTCGTCTTTTAGTACAATAGATTCGAGTTTATCCCGAACCCATTATTGGTATATCGCTAACCTACTTATGGGTCTATCCCATTTTTTTGCATAATGGATTCGGATCTATCCCAAACCGAGTTTTATACTGAACATCGAAACTCACTAATGGAACATTACCTTTAATAATACCGACCAAGAATACAAGGTTGACAAGATTAAAATGAAGTCATGTCTATCCTGTCAATTAATACAATGGATTTGGGACCATCGCAATCCCACTTTTGGGTCTATCCCATCCTTTGATACAATGGATTCGGGTCTATTCCAAACCCATTCTAGAGCCGAATATCAAAAATCACTAATGCAACAGGGATTTCAATATTATCAACCAAGAGTTCAAGGTTGACAATAATAAAATTGAATTGGGTCTATCCATTCTTTTAATAAAATGGAGTCGGGTCTATCCCGAATCCATTCTTGTGACGAATACAATGACGTGAGGAGGCAGTAAGGTCTTTTAATATTGTCAACCATGAAATCAAAGTTATCAATATTAAAATGGACTTGAGTCTATCCCGTCTTTTGATACAATGTATTCGTGTGTATCCCAAATCCACTTATGGGTCTATCCCATTTTTTACACAATGGATTTGGGTCTAACCCAAACCCATTTCTAAACCGAATATCGGGAGTCACTGATGCAACAGGATCATTTAATATTGTTAACCAAGAATTCAAAATTGACATATAAAATTGGAATCGGGTATTTCCCGTCTTTCAATAAAATTGAGTCGGGCCTATCTCGAGCTCATTCTTGTTTCGAATACAATGACGTGATGATGCAATAAGGTCTTTTAACATTGTCAACCAAGAATACAAAAGTTACAATATTAAAATAAAGTCAGGTCTATCCCGTATTTGAATACAATGGATTCGGGTCTATCCCGAACCCACTGATGGGTCTATCCCATCTTTTTATATAATGAATTCGAGTCTCTTCCGAACCTTTCTAAACCAAATATAGGAACTCAGTAATGAAGCAGGGTCGTTTAATATTGCAAGCAAAAATTCAAGGTTGACAATATTAAAATGGAGTCGGGTCTATCCCGACTTTTAGTACAATAGATTTGAGTCTATCCCGAACCCATTATTTGTATATCACGAACCTACTTATGGGTCTATCCCATATTTTTACACAATGGATTCGGATCTATCCCGAACTGACTTTTATATCGAACATCGAAACTCACTGATTGAACATGACTTTTAATACTACGGACCAAGAATTCAAGGTTGACATTATTAAAATGAAGTCAATTCTATCCTGTCTATTAATAAAATGGATTCGGGTCCATCCCGATCGCACTTATAGGTCTATCCCATCTTTTGACACAATGGATTCAGGTCTATACCAAACCCACTCTCGATCCGAATATTAAAAATCATCAATGAATCAGGGCTTTCAATATTATCAACCAATAATTCAAGGTTGACAATATTAAAATTGAATTGGGTCTATCCCTTCTTTTAATAAAATGGAGTCGGGTATATCCCGAATCCATTCTAGTGCTGATTACAATGACGTGAGGATGCAGTAAGGTTTTTTGATATTGTCAACCATGAATTCAAAGTTGACAATTAAATGGTTGACAATCAAATGGAGTCGGGTCTATCCCTAATCCGTTTATGGGTATCCCATCTTTTTACACAATGGATTTGGGTCTATCCAAAACCCATTTCTAAACCAATATCAACAGTCACTGATGCAATAGGATCTTTTATTAATGTTAACCAAGAAATAAAAATTGACATATAAAAATTGGAATAGGGCCTATCCCGTCTTTCAATAAAATTGAGTCGGGTCTATCCCGAGCTCATTCTTGTGTCGAATACAATGACGTGAGGATGCAGTAAGGTCTTTTAATATTGTCAACCATGAATTCAAAGTTGACAATATTAAAATGGAGTCCGGTTTATCCCATCTTTTAATACAATGGATTCGGGTCTATCACAAATACACTTATTGGTCTGTCCCATCTTTTTTCACAATGAATTCGGGTCTCTTCTAAACCATTCTACACCAAATATAGGAACTTAGTAATGAAGTAGGGTCGTTTAATATTGTCAACAAAAAATTCAAGGTTGACAATATTAAAATGGAGTCGGGTCTATCCCGTCTTTTAGTACAATAGATTCGAGTTTATCCCGAACCCATTATTGGCATATCACGAACCTACTCATGGGTCTATCCCATTTTTTTACACAATGGATTCAGATCTATCCAGAACAAACTTTTATACCGAACATCGATACTCACTGATGGAACATGACTTTTAATACTACCGACCAAGAATTCGTGGTTGACAATATTAAGTTGAGGTCAGGTCTATCCTGTCTATTAATACAATGGATTCGGGTCCATCCCGATCCCACTTAATGGTCTATCCCATCTTTTGATACAATGGATTCGGGTCTGTTCCAAACTCACTCCCGAGCCGAATATCAAATATCACTAATACAAGAGGGCATTCAATATTATCAACCAAGAATTCAAGGTTGACAATATTAAAATGGAGTCGGGTCTATTTCGTCTTTTAATACAACGGATTCGGGTCTATCCCAAATCCACTTATGGGTCTATCCCATCTTTTTACACAATGGATTTTGGTCTATCGCAAACCCATTTGTAAACCGAATATCGGGAGTCACTGATGCAAAAGGATCTTTTAATATTGTTAACCAAGAATTAAAAATTGACATATAAAAATTGGAATCGGGTGTATCCCGTCTTTCAATAAAATTGAGTCGGGTCTATCCCGAGCTCATTCTTGTGTCAAATACAATGACGTGAAGATGCAATAAGGTCTTTTAATATTGTCAACAAGAATTCAAAGTTGACAATATTAAAATAAAGTCAGATCTATCCCGTCTTTTAATACAATGGATTCGGGTCTATCCCTAATCTGTTTATGGGTCTATCCCATCTTTTTACACAATGGATTTGGGTCTATCCCAAACCCATTTCTAACCCGAATATCGGGAGTCACTGATGCAACAGGATCTTTTAATATTGTTAACCAAGAATTCAAAATTGACATATAAATTTGGAATCGGGTCTATCTCGTCTTTCAATAAAATTGAGTCGGGTCTATCCCGACCTCATTCTTGCGTTGAATACAATGACGTGAGGATGCAGTAAGGTCTTTTAATATTGTTAACCATTAATTCAAAGTTGACAATATTAAAATGGAGTCGGTCTATCCCATCTTTTAATACAATGGATTCGGGTCTATCCCAAATCCACTGATGGGTCTGTCCCCTCTTTTTTCACAATGAATTCGGGTCTCTTCTGAACCATTCTAAACCAAATATAGGAACTTAGTAATGAAGCAGGGTCGTTTGATATTGTCAATAAAAAATTCAAGGTTGATAATATTAAAATGGAGTCGGGTCTATCCCGCCTTTTAGTACAATAGATTCGAGTTTATGTATATCACGAAACTACTTATGGGTCTATCCCATTTTTTTACACAATGGATTCAGATCTATCCCGAACCGACTTTTATACCGAACATCGAAACTCTCTGATGGAACATGACTTTTAATACTACTGACAAAGCATTCATGGTTGACAATATTAAAATGAAGTCAGGTCTATCCTGTCTATTAATAAAATGGATTCGGGTCCATCCCGATCCCACTTAATGGTCTATCCCATCTTTTGATACAATGGATTCGGGTCAGTTCCAAACTCACTCTCGAGCCGAATATCAAATATCACTAATGCAACAGGGCATTCAATATTATCTACCAAGAATTCAAGGTTGACATTATTAAAATGGAGTCGGGTCTATTTCGTCTTTTTGATACAATGGATACAGGTCTATCCCAAATCCACTTATGGGTCTATCCCATCTTTTTGCACAATGGATTTTGGTCTATCCCAAAACCATTTCTAAACCGAATATTGGGAGTCACTGATGCAAGAGAATATTTCAATATTATTAACCAAGAATTCAAAATTGACATAAAAATTGGAATCGGGTCTATCCTGTCTTTCAATAAAATTGAGTCGGGTCTATCCCGAGCTCATTCTTGTGTCGAATACAATGACGTGATGATGCAATAAGGTCTTTTAATATTGTCAACCAAGAATTCAAAGTTGACAATATTAAAATAAAGTCAGGTTTAGCCCGTCTTTCAATACAATGGATTCGTTTAATATAGAAACCATTCTAAACCAAATATAGGAACACAGTAATGAAGCAGGGTCGTTTAATATTTTAAACAAAAATTCAAGGTTGACAATATTTAAATGGAGTCGGGTCTATCCCGTCTTTTAGTACAACAGATTCGAGTCTATCCCGAACTTATTATTGCTATATCGCGAACCTACTTATGGGTCTATCCAATTTTTTTACACAATGGATTCTGATCTATCCCAAACCGACTTTTATACCGAACATCGAAACTAACTGATGCAACATGACTTTTAATACTACCGACCAAGAATTCAAGGTTGACAATATTAAAATGAAGTCAGGTCTATCATGTCTATTAATACAATGGATTCGGGTCTATTCCAGACCCGCTCACAAGCCGAATATAAAAAATGATCAATGCATCAGGGCTTTCAATATTATCAACCAATAATTCAAGGTTGACAATATTAAAATTGGATTGGGTCTATCCCTTCTTTTAATAAAATGGAGTCGGGTATATCTCGAATCCATTCTAGTGCAGATTACAATGACGTGAGGATACAGTAAGGTCTATTAATATTGTCAACCATGAATTCAAAGTTGACAATATTAAAATGGAGTCGGGTCTATCCCGTCTGTTAATACAATGGATTCGGGTCAATCCCAAATCCGTTTATGGGTCTATCCCATCTTTTTACACAATGGATTATTGTCTATCCCGAACCCATTTCTACACCGAATGTCGGGGGTCACTGATGCAACAGGATCTTTTCATATTGTTAACCAAGAATTCAAAATTGACATATAAAAATTGGAATCGGGTCTATCCCGTCTTTCAATGAAATTGAGTCGGGTCTATCCCGAGCTCATTTTGTGTCGAATACAATGATGTGAGGATGCAGTAAGGTCTTTTAATATTATCAACTATGAATTCAAAGTTGACAATATTAAAATGGAGTCGGGTCTATCCCATCTTTTAATATAATGGATTCGGGTCTATCCCAAATCCACTTATGGGTCTGTCCCATTTTTTTCACAATGAATTCGAGTCTCTTTTGTACCATTCTAAACCAAATATAAGAACTCAGTAATGAAGTAGGGTCGTTTAATATGGTCAACAAAAAATTGAAGGTTGACAATATTAAAATGGAGTCAGGTCTATCCCGTCTTTTAGTACAATAGATTCGAGTTTAACCCGAACCCATTATTGGTATATCGCGAACCTACTTATGGGTCTATCCCATTTTTTTACACAAAGGATTCAGATCTATCCCGAACCTACTTTTATACCGAACATCGAAACTCACTGATGGAACATGAATTTTAATACTACCGACCAAGAATTCAACGTTGACAATAATAAAATGAATTCAGATCTATCCTTTCTATTAATACAATGGATTCGGGTCCATCCCGATCCCACTTATTGGTCTATCCCATCTTTTAATACAATGGATTCGCGTCTATTCCAAACTCACACTCGAGTCGAATAACAAAAATCACTAATGCAACAGGGCATTCAATATTATCAACCAAGAATTCAAGGTTGACAATATTAAAATTGAATTGGGTCAATCCCTTCTTTCAATATAATGGAGTCGGGTCTATCCCGAATCCACTCTTGTGCCGAATACAATGACGTGAGGATGCTGTAAGGTATTTTAATATTGTCAACCATGAATTCAAAGTTGACAATATTAAAATGGAGTCAGGCTATCCTGTCTTTTAATACAATTTATTCGGGTCTATCCCAAATCCACTTATGGGTCTATCCCATCTTTTTAGACAATGGATTTTGGTCTATCCCAAACCCATTTCTAAACCAAATATCGGGAGTCATTGATTCCACATGATCTTTTAGTATTGTTAACCAAGAATTTAAATTGACATATAAAAATTTGAATCTAGACTAATCCTTCTTTTCATATAATGGAGTCGGGTCCATGCCGAATATAATGACGTGAGGATGCTGTAAGGTCTTTTAATATTGTCAACCATGAATTCAAAGCTGACATTATTAAAATGGAGTCGGGTCTATCCCATCTTTTAATACAATGGATTCGAGTCTATCCCAAATCCCATTATGGGTCTAACCCATCTTTTTTCACAATGAATTCGGGTCTCTTCTGAACCATTCTAAACCACATATAGCAACTCAGTGATAAAGCAGGGTCGTTTAATATTGTCAACAAAAAATTAATGGTTGACAATATTAAAATGGAGTCGGGTCTATCCCGTCTTTTAGTACAATAGATTCGAGTCTATCTCGAACTTATTATTGGTATATCGCAAACCTACTTATGGGTCTATCCCATTTCTTTACACAATGGATTCAGATCTATCCCGAACCGACTTTTATACTGAACATCGAAACTCACTGATGGAACATGACTTTTAATACTACAGACCAAGAAGTCGAGGTTGACAATATTAAAATGAAGTCAGGTCTATCCTGTCTATTAATACAACGGATTCGGGTTCATCCCAATCCCACTTATGGGACTATCCCATCTTTTGATACAATGAATTCGAGTCTATTCCAATCCCACTCTCGAGCCGAATATCAAAAATCATCAATGCATCGGGGCTTTCAATATTATCAACCAAGAATTCAAGGTTGACAATATTAAAATTTAATTGGGTCTATCCCTTCTTTTAATAAAATGGAGTCGGGACTATCCCTAATTCATATATGTGCCGAATACAATGACGTGAAGATGCAGTAAGGTCTTTTAATATTGTCAACCATGAATTCAAAGTTGACAATATTAAAATGGAATCGGGTCTATCTCGTCTTTTAATACAATGGATTCGGGTCTATCCCAAATCCACTTATGGGTCTATCCCATATTTTTACACAATGGTTTGGGTCTATCCCAAACCCATTTCTAAACCAAATATCGGGAGTCACTAATGCAACAGGATCTTTTAATATTGTTAACCAAGAATTCAAAATTGACATATAAAAATTGGAATCGGGTATATCCCGTCTTTCAATAAAATTGAGTCGGGTCTATCCCGAGCTCATTCTTGTGTCAAATACAATGACCTGATGATGCAATAAGGTCTTTTGATATTGTCAACCAAGAATTCAAAGTTGACAATGTTAAGATAAAGTCATGTCTATCCCGCCATTTAATACAATGGATTCGGGTCTATCCCGAACCCACTGATGGGTCTATCCCATCTTTTTATATAATGAATTCGGGTCTCTTCCGAACCTTTCTAAAAAAAAATATAGGAACTCAGTAATGAAGCAGGGTCGTTTAATATTGTAAGCAAAAAATTCAAGGTTGACAATATTAAAATGGAGTCGGGTCTATCCCGACTTTTAGTACAATAGATTTGAGTCTATCCCGAACCCATTATTTGTATATCACAAACCTACTTATGGGTCTATCCCATTTTTTTACACAATGGATTCGGATCTATCCCGAACCGGCTTTTATACCGAACATCGAAACTCACTGATTGAACATGACTTTTAATACTACCGACCAAGAATTCAAGGTTGACAATATTAAAATGAAGTCAGGTCTTTGCTGTCTATTAATACAATGGATTCGGGTCCATCCCTATCCCACTTCGGGGTCTATCCCATCATTTGATACGATGGATTCGGGTCTATTCCAAACCCACTCTCATGTCGAATAGGAAAAATCATCAATGCAACAGGGCTTTCAATATTATCAACCAAGACAATGGATTTGGGTATCCCATCTTTTTATATAATGAATTTGGGTCTCTTCCGAACCTTTCTAAACCAAGTATTGGAACTCAGTAATGAAGCAGGGTCGTTTAATATTGTAAACAAAAATTCAAGGTTGACAATATTAAAATGGAGCCGAGTCTATCCCGTCTTTTAGTACAATAGATTCGAGTCTATCCCGAACTTATTATTGGTATATCGCGAACCTACTTATGGGTCTATCCCATTTTTTTACACAATGGATTCGGATCTATCCCGAACCGACTTTTATACCGAACAGCAAAACTCACTGATGGAACATGACTTTTAATCTTACTATCCAAGAATTCAAAGTTGACAATATTGAAATGAAGTCAGGTCTATCCTGTCTATTAATACAAGGGATTCGGGTGCATCGCGATCCCACTTCTGGGTCTATCCCATCTTTTGATCCGGGTCTATTCCAAACCCACTCTCGAGCCGAATAACAAAAATCATCAATGCAACAGGGCTTTCAATATTATTAACCAAGAATTCAAGGCTGACAATATTAAAATTTAATTGGGTCGATCCCTTCTTTTATTAAAATGGAATCGGGTATATCCCGAATCCAATCTAGTGCCGAATACAACATCGTGAGGATGCACTATGGTCTTTTTATATTGTCAACCATGAATTCAAAGTTGACAACATTAAAATGGAGTCGGGTCTATCCCGTCTTTTAATATAATGGATTCGGGTCTATCCCAAATCCACTTATGTGTCTATCCCATCTTTTTATACAATGGATTTGGGTCTATCCCAAACCCATTTCTAAACCGAATATCGAGAGTCACTGATGCAACATGATCTTTTAACATTGTTAACCAAGAATTCAAAATTGAGATATAAAATTGAAATCGGTTCTATCCTGTCTTTCAAAAAAATTGTGTCGGGTCTATCCCGAGCTCATTCTTGTGTCGAATAAATGACGTGAGGATGCAGTAAGGTCTTTTAATATTGTCAACCATGAATTCAAATTTGACAATATTAAAATGGAGTCAGGTCTATCCCATCTTTTAATACAATGTATTCGGGTCTATCCAAAATCCACTTATGGGTTTGTCCCATCTTTTTTAACAATGAATTCGGGTCTCTTCTGCACCATTCTAAACCTAATAAGGAACTCAGTAATGAAGAAGGGTCGTTTAATATTGTCAACAAAAAATTCAAGGTTGACAATATTAAAATGGAGTCGGGTATAACCGTCTTTTAGTACAATACATTCGAGTTTATCCCGAACCCATTATTGGTATATCGCGAACCTACTTATGGGTCTATCTCATTTTGTTTACACAATGGATTCGGATTTATCCCGAACCGACTTTTATACCGAACATCGAAACTCACTGATGGAACATGACTTTTAATACTACCAACAAAGAATTCAAGGTTGACAATATTAAAATGAAGTCAGGTCTATCCTGTCAATTAATACAATGGATTCGGGTCTATTCCATACTCACTCTCGAGCCGAATATCAAAAATCACGAATGCAACAGGGCATTCAATATTATCAACCAAGAATTCAAGGTTGACAATAATAAAATGGAGTCGGGTCTATCCCGCCTTTTAATACGATGGATTCGAGTCTATCCCAAATCCACTTATGGGTCTATCCCATCTTTTTACACAATCAATTTTGGTCTATCCCAAACCCAATTTTAAACCGAATATCTGGAGTCACTGATGCAACAGGATCTTTTAATATTGTTAACCAAGAATTCAAAATTGACATATAAAAATTGGAATCTAGTCTAATCCTTCTTTTCATATAATGGAGTCGGGTCTATGCCGAATATAATGACATGAGGATGCTATAAGGTCTTTTAATATTGTCAACCATGAATTCAAAGTTGACAATATTAAAATAGAGTCGGGTCTATCCCATCTTTTAATACAATGGATTCGGGTCTATCCCAAATCCAATTATTGGTCTAACCCATCTTTTTTCACAATGAATTAGGGTCTCTTCTGAGCCATTCTAAACCAAATATAGGAACTCAGTAATGAAGCAGGGTCGTTTAATATTGGCAACAAAAAATTCAAGGTTGACAATATTAAAATGGAGTCGGGTCTATCCCGTCTTTCAGTACAATAGATTCGAGTCTATCCCGAACTCATTATTGGTATATCGCGAACTAAATTTTGGGTCTATCCCATTTTTTTACACAACGGATTAGGATCTATCCCGAACCAACTTTTATACCGAACATCAAAATTCACTGATGGAACATGACTTTAAATACTACCTACAAGAATTCAAAATTGACAATATTAAAATGAAGTCAGGTCTATCATGTCTATTAATACAATGGATTAGGGTCCATCCCGATCCCACTTATGGGTCTATCCCATCTTTTGATACAATGAATTCGGGTCTATTCCGAACCCACTCTCGAGCCGAATATCAAAAACCACTAATGCAACAGGGCATTCAATATTATCAACCAAGAATTCAAGGTTGACAATATTAAAATTGATTTGGGTCAATCCCTTCTTTTCATAAAATGGAGTCGAGTCAATGACGTGAGGATGCAGTAAGGTCTTTTAATATTGCCAACCATGAATTGAAAGTTTACAATATTAAAATGGAGTCGAATCTATCCCGTATTTTAATACAATGGATTTCGGTCTATCCCATCTTTTTACACAATGGATTTGGGTCTATCCCAATCCTATTTCTAAGCCGAATATCAGGAGTCACTGATGCAACGGGATCTTTTAAAATTGTTAACCAAGAATTCAAAATTGACATGTAAAAATTTGAATCGGGTCTATCCCGTCTTTCTATCAAATTGAGTCGAGTCTATCCCGAGCTCATTCTTTTGTCGAATACAATGACGTGTGGATGCAGTAAGGTCTTTTAATATTGTCAACCATGAATTCAAAATTGACAATATTAAAATGGAGTCGGGTCTATCCCGTCTTTTAATACAATGGATTCGGGTCTATCCCAAATCCACTTATGGGTCTATCCCATCTTTTTACACAGTGGATTTGGGTCTATCCCAAACCTATTTATAAACCGAATATCGGGAGTCACTGATGCAACGGGATATTTTAAAATTGTTTACCAAGAATTCAAAATTGACATATAAAAATTAGAATCAGTTCTATCCCATCTTTCAATAAATTGAGTCGGGTCTATCCCGAGCTCATTCTTGTGTCGAATACAATGACGTGAGGATGCAATAAGGTCTTTTAATATTGTCAACCATGAATTCAAAGTTGACAATTTTAAAATGGAGTCGGGTCTATCCCATCTTTTAATACAATGGATTTGGGTCTATCCCAAATCCACTGATGGGTATGTCTCATCTTTTTTCACAATGAATTCGGGTCTCTTCTGAACCATTATAAACCAAATATAGGAACTCGGTAATGAAGAATGGTCGTTTAATATTGTCAACAAAAAAATCAGGTTGACAATATTAAAATCGAGTCGGGTCTATCCCATTTTTTAGTACAATATATTCGAGTCTATCCCGAACCCATTATTAGTATATCGTGAAACTACTTATGGGTCTATCCCATTTTTTTACACAATGGATTCGGATCTATCCCAAACCGACTTTTATACCGAACATCGACACTCACTGGTGGAACATGACTTTTAATACTACCAACAAAGAATTCATGGTTGACGATATTAAAATGAAGTCAGGTCTATCCTTTCTGTTAATACAATGGATTTGGGTCCATCCCGATCGCACTTATGGGTCTATCCATCTTTTGATACAATGGATTCGGGTCTATTCCAAACCCACTCTCGAGGCGAATATCAAAAATAACTAATGCAACAGGGCTTTCAATATTATCAACAAAGAATTCAAGGTTGACAATATTAAAATCGATTTGGGTCAATCCCTTTTTTTAATAAAATGGAGTCGGGTCTATCCCGAATCCATTCTTGTGCCGAATACAATGACGTGAGGATGCAGTAAGGTCTTTTAATATTGTCAACAATGAATTAAAAGTTGACAATATTAAAATGGAATCGGGTCTATATCATCTTTTAATACAATGGATTTGGGTCTATCCCAAATCCACTTATGGGTTTATCCCATATTTTTACAAAATGGATTTGGGTTTATCCCAAACCCATTTCTAAACCGAATATCAAGTTACTGATGCAACAGGATCTTTGAATATTGTTAACCAAGAATTCAAAATTGACATATAAAAATTGGAATCGGATCTATCCCGTCTTTCAATATATCCCAAGCAAATTCTTGTGTCGAATAAAATGACGTGAGGATAAAGTATGGTCTTTTAATATTGTCAACCATGAATTCAGAGTTGACAAAATTAAAATGGAGTCAGGTCTATCCCATCTTTTAATACAATGGATTCGGGTCTATCCCAAATCCCCTTATGGGTATGTCCCATCTTTTTTCACAATGAATTCGGATCTCTTCTGAACCATTCTAAACCAAATATAGGAACTCATTAATGAAGCAGGGTCGTTTAATATTGTCAACAAAAAATTCAAGGTTGACAATGTTAAAATTTAGTCGGGTCTATCCCGTTTTTTAGTACAATAGATTTAACTCTATCCTGAACCCATTATTGGTATATTGTGAACCTACTTATGGGTCCATCCCATTTTTTTACACAATGGATTCGAATCTATCCCGAACCGACTTTTATACCGAACATCGAAACTCACTGATGGAACATGACTTTTAATACTACCAACAAAGAATTCAAGGTTGACAATATTTAAATGAAGTCAGGTCTATCCTGTCTATTTATACAATGGATTCGGGTCCATCCCGATCCCACTTATGGGTCTATCCCATCTTTTGATACAATGGATTCGGGTCTATTCCAAACCCTTTCTCGAGCCGAATATCAAAAATATCTAATGCAACAGGGCTTTCAATATCATCAACCAAGAATTCAAGGTTGACAATATTAAATTTGATTTTGGTCTATCCCTTCTTTTAATAAAATGGAGTCCGGTCTATCCCGAATCCATTCTTGTGCCGAATACAATGACCTGAGGATTCGGGTCTATCCCGTATTTTAATACAGTGGATTTAGGTTTATCCCAAATCCACTTATGGGTCTATCCCATATTTTTACAAAATGGATTTGGGTCTATCCCAAACCTATTTCTAAACCAAATATCAAGTCATTGATGCAACAGGATCTTTTAATATTGTTAACCAATAATTCAAAATTGACATATAAAAATTGGAATCGGGTCTATCCCGTCTTTCAATAAAATTGAGTCGGGTCTATCCCGAGTTCATTCTTGTGACGAATACAATGACGTGAGGATGCAGTAAGGCCTTTTAATATTGTCAAACATGAATTTAAAGTTGACAATATGAAAATGGAGTCGGGTATATCCCGTTTTTTAATACAATGGATTCGGGTCTATCCCAAATCCACTTATGGGTCAATCCCATCTTTTTACACAATGGATTTAGGCCTATCCCAAACCTATTTCCAAACCGAATATAGGGAGTCACTGATGCAACAAAATCTTTTAAAATTGTTAACCAAGAATTCAAAATTGACATATAAAATTGGAATCGGGTCTATCCTGTCTTTTTATAAAATTGAGTCGAGTCTATCCCGAGCTCATTCTTGTGTCGAATACAATGACGTGTGGATGCAGTAAGGTCTTTTAATATTGTCAACCATGAATTCAAAGTTGACAATATTAAAATGGAGTCGGGTCTATCCCGTCTTTTAATATAATGGATTCGGGTTTATCCCAAATCCACTTATGTGTCTATCCCATCTTATTACACAATGGATTTGGGTATATCCCAAACCCATTTCTAAACCGAATATCGAGAGTCATAGATGCAACAGGATCTTTTAATATTGTTAACCAAGAATTCAAAATTGACATATAAAAATTGGAATCGGGTCTATCCCATATTTCAATAAAATTGAGTCGGGTCTATCCCGAGCTCATTCTTGTGTCGAATACAATGACGTGAGGATGCAATAAGGTCTTTTAATATTGTCAAACATTAATTCATAGTTGACAATATTAAAATGGAGTCGGGTCTATCCCATCTTTTAATACAATGGATTCGGTTTTATCCAAAATCCACTTATGGGTATGTCCCATCTTTTTTCACAATGAATTCGGGCCTCTTCTGAACCATTCTAAACCAAATATAGGAACTCAGTAATGAAGCAGGGTCGTTTAATATTGTCAAAAAAAATCAAGGTTGACAATATTAAAATGGAGTCGGGTCTATCCCATTTTTAGCACAAAAGATTCGAGTCTATCTCGAACCCATTATTGGTATATCGCGAACCTACTTATGGGTCTATCCCATTTTTTTACATAATGGATTCGGATCTATCCCGAACCCACTTTTATACCGAACATCGAAACTCACTGATGGAACATGACTTTTAGTACTACCAACAAAGAATTCAAGGTTGACAGTATTTAAATGAAGTCAGGTCTATCCCATCTTTTGATACAATGGATTCGAGTCTATTCCAAAACCACTCTTGAGCCGAATATCAAAAATCACCAATGCAACAGGGCCTTCAATATTATCAACCAAGAATTCAAGGTTGACAATATTAAAATCGATTTGGGTCAATCCCTTCTTTTTATAAAATGGAGTCGGGTCTACCCCGAATCCATTCTTGTGCCGAATACAATGATGTGAGGATGAAGTAAGGTCTTTTAATATTGTCAACCATGATATCAAAGTTTACAATTTCAAAATGGAGTCGGGTCTATCCCGTCGTTTAATACATTGGATTTGGGTCTATCCCAAATCCACTTATGGGTCTATCCCATATTTTTACAAAATGGATTTTGGTCTATCCCGAGCTCATTCTTGCGTCGAATACAATGACGTGAGGATGCAATAAGGTCTTTTAATATTGTCAACCATGAATTCAAAGTTGACAATATTAAAATGGAGTCGAGTCTATCCCATTTTTAATACAATGGATTCGGGTTTATCCGAAATCCACTTATGGGTATGTCCCATCTTTTTTCACAATGAATTCGGGTCTCTTCAGAACCATTCTAAACCAAATATAGGAACTCAGTAATGAAGCAGGGTCGTTTAATATTGTCAACAAAAAATCAAGGTTGACAATATTAAAATGGAGTCTGGTCTATTCCATTTTTTAGTACAATAGATTCGAGTCTATCCCGAACCCATTATTGGTATATCGCGAACCTACTTATGGGTCTATCCCATTTTTTATACAATGGATTCGGATCTATTCCGAACCGACTTTTATACCGAACATAGAAACTCACTGATGGAACATGACTTTTAATACTACCCACAAAGAATTCAAGGTTGACAATATTAAAATGAAGTCAGGTCTATCATGTCTATTAATACAATGGACTTGGGTCCATCCTGATCCCACTTATGGGTCTATCCCATCTTTTGATACAATGGATTCGGGTCTATTCCAAAGCCACTCTCGAGCTGAATATCAAAAATCACTAATGCAACAAGGCTTTCAATATTATCAACCAAGAATTCAACGTTGACAATATTAAAATTGATTTGGGTCTATCCCTTCTTTTAATAAAATGGAGTCGGTTCTATCCCGAATCCATTCTTGTGTCGAATACAATGACGTGAGGATGCAGTAAGGTCTTTTAATATTTTCAACCATGAATTCAAAGTTGACAATATTAAAATAGAGTCGGGTTTATCCCGTCTTTTAATACAATGGATTCGGGTCTATCTCAAATCCACTTATGGGTCTATCCCATTTTTTACACAATGGATTTGGGTCTATCCCAAACCTATTTCTAAACCGAATATCGGGAGTCACTGATGCAACGGGATCTTTTAAAATTGTTAACCAAGAATTCAAAATTGTTATATAAAAATTGGAATCGGGTCTATCCCGTCTTTCTATAAAATTGAGTTGAGTCTATCCCGAGCTCATTCTTGTGTCGAATACAATGACGTGTGGATGCAGTAAGGTCTTTTAATATTGTCAACCATGAATTCAAAGTTGACAATATTAAAATGGAGTCGGGTTTATCCCGTCTTTTAATATGATGGATTCGGGTCTATCCCTAATCCATTTATTTGTCTATGCAAACTTTTTACACAATGGATTTAGGTCTATCCCAAACCCATTTCTAAATCGAATATCGAGAGTCACTGATGCAACAGGATCTTTTAATATTGTTAACCAAGAATTCAAAATTGACATATAAAAATTGGAATCGGGTCTATCCCATATTTCAATAAAATTGAGTCGGGTCTATCCCGAGCTCATTCTTGTGTCGAATAGAATGACGTGAGGATGCAATAAGGTCTTTTAATATTGTCAACCTTGAATTCAAAATTGACAATATTAAAATGGAGTCGGGTCTATCCCATCTTTTAATACAATGGATTCGGGTCGATCCCAAATCCACTTATGGGTATGTCCCATGTTTTTTCACAATGAATTCGGGTCTCTTCTGAACCATTATAAACCAAATATAGGAACTCGGTAATGAAGCAGGGTCGTTTAATATTTTCAACAAAAAATTCGAGTCTGGACTATTCCAGTACAATAGATTCGAGTCTATCCCGAACCCATTATTGGTATATCGCGAACCTACTTATGGGTCTATCCCATTTTTTTACACAATGGATTCGGATCTATTCCAAACCGACTTTTATACCGAACATCGAAACTCACTGAAGGAACACGACTTTTAATACTACCTACAAAGAATTCAAGGTTGACAATATTAAAATGAAGTCAGGTCTATCATGTCCATTAATACAATGGATTCGGGTCCATCCCGATCCCACTTATGCGTTTATCCCATCTTTTGATACAATGGATTCGGGTCTATTCCAAACCCACTCTCGAGCCGAATATCAAAAATCACTAATGCAACAGGGCTTTCAATATTATCAACCAAGAATTTAAGGATGACAATATTAAAATCGATTTGGGTCAATCCCTTCTTTTAATAAAATGGATTCGGGTCTATCCCTAATCCACTTATGTGTCTATCCCAACTTTTTACACAATGGATTTGGGTCTATCCCAAACCCATTTCTAAACCAAATATCGAGAGTCACTGATGCAACAGGATCTTTTAATATTGTTAACCAAGAATTCAAAATTGACATATAAAAATTGGAATCGGGTCTATCCCATATTTCAATAAATTGAGTCGGGTCTATCCCGAGCCCATTCTTGGTTCGAATACAATGACTTGAGGATGAAATAAGGTCTTTTAATATTGTCAACCATGAATTCAAAGTTTACAATATTAAAATGGAGTCGGGTCTATCCCGTCTTTTAATACAATGGATTTGGGTCTATCCTAAATCCACTTATAGGTCTATCCCATATTTTTACAAAATGGATTTCGGTCTATCCCAAACCCATTTCTTAACTGAATATCAAGTCACTGATGCAACAGGATCTTTTAATATTGTTAACCAAGAAAACAGAATTGACATATAAAAATTGGAATCGGGTCTATCCCGTCTTTCAATAAAATTGAGTCGGGTCTATCCCGATTTCATTCTTTTGTCGAATACAATGACGTGAGGATGTAGTAAGCTCTATTAATATTGTCAACCATGAATTCAAAGTTGACAATATTAAAATGGAGTCGGGTCTATCCCGTCTTTTAATACAATGGATTCGGGTCTATCCCAAATCCACTTATGGGTCTATCCCATCTTTTTACATAATGGACTTGGGTCTATCCCAAACCTAATTCTAAATAGAATATCGGGAGTCAATGATGCAACGGGATATTTTAAAATTGTTAACCAAGAATTCAAAATTGACATATAAAAATTGGAATCGGGTCTATCCCATATTTCAATAAAATTGAGTCGGGTCTATCCCGAGCTCATTCTTGGTTCGAATACAATGACTTGAGGATGAAATAAGGTCTTTTAATATTGTCAACCATGAATTCAAAGTTGACAATATTAAAATGGAGTCGGGTCTATCCCGTCTTTTAATATAATGGATTCGGGTCTATCCCTAATCCACTTATGTGTCTATCCCAAATTTTTTCACAATGGGTTTGGGTCTATCCCAAACCCATTCCTAAACCGAATATCGAGAGTCACTGATGCAACATGATCTTTTGACATTGTTAACCAAGAATTCGAAATTGACATATAAAAATTGAAATCGGTTCTATCCCGTCTTTCAAAAAAATTGTGTCGGGTCTATCCCTAGCTCATTCTTGTGTCGAATAAATGACGCGAGGATGCAGTAAGGTCTTTTAATATTTTCAACCATGAATTCAAAGTTGACAATATTAAAATGGAGTCAGGTTTATCCCATATTTTAATACAATGTATTCGGGTCTATCCGAAATCCACTTATGGGTTTGTCCCATCTTTTTTAACAATGAATTCGGGTCTCTTCTATACCATTCTAAACCAAATAAGGAACTCATTAATGAAGCAGAGTCATTTAATATTGTCAACAAAAAATCATGGTTGACAATATTAAAATCGAGTCGGGTCTATCCCGTTTTTTAGTACAATATATTCGAGTTTATCCCGAACCCATTATTGGTATATCGTGAACCTACTTATGGGTCTATCCCATTTTTTACACAATGGATTCGGATCTATCCCGAACCGACTTTTATACCGAACATCGAAACTCACTGATGGAACATGACTTCTCATACTACCAACAAAGAATTCATGGTTGACAATATTAAAATGAAGTCAGGTCTATCCTTTCTATTAATACAATGGATTCGGGTCCATCCCGATCGCACTTATGGGTCTATCCCATCTTTTGATACAATGGATTCGAGTCTATTCCAAACCCACTCTCGAGGCGAATATAAAAAATCACTAATGCAACAGGGCTTTCAATGATATCAACAAAGAATTCAAGGTTGACAATATTAAAATCGATTTGGGTCATTCCCTTCTTTTAATAAAATGGAGTCGGGTCTATCTCATCTTTTAATACAATGGATTTCGGTCTATCCAAAATCCACTTATGGGTTTATCCCATATTTTTACAAAATGGATTTGGGTCTATCCCAAACCCATTTCTAAACCGAATATCAAGTCATTGATGCAACATGATCTTTTAATATTGTTAACCAAAATATCAAAATTGACATATAAAAATTGGAAACGGGTCTATCCCGTCTTTCAATAAAATTGAGTCGGGTCTATCCCGAGCTCATTCTTGTGTCGAATAGAATGACGTGAGGATGCAATAAGGTCTTTTAATATTGTCAACCATGAATTCAAAGTTGACAATATTAAAATGGAGTCAGGTCTATCCCATCTTTTAATACAATGGATTCGGGTCTATCCCAAATCCCCTTATGGGTATGTCCCATCTTTTTTCACAATGAATTCGGGTCTCTTCTGAACCATTCTAAACCAAATAAGGAACTCATTAATGAAGCAGGGTCGTTTAATATTGTCAACAAAAATTCAAGGTTGACAATATTAAAATTTAGACGGGTCTATCTCGTTTTTTTTTACAATAGATTCAACTTTATCCTGAACCCATTATTGGTATATCGTGAACCTACTTATGGGTCTATCCCATTTTTTTACACAATGGATTCGGATCTATCCCGAACCGACTTTTATACCGAACATCGGAACTCACTGATGGAACATGACTTCTAATACTACCAACAAAGAATTCATGGTTGACAATATTAAAATGAAGTCAGGTCTATCCTTTATATTAATACAATGGATTCGGGTCCATCCCGATCGCACTTATGGGTCTATCCCATCTTTTGATACAATGGATTCGAGTCTATTCCAAACCCACTCTCGAGGCGAATATAAAAAATCACTAATGCAACAGGGCTTTCAATATTATCAACAAAGAATTCAAGGTTGACAATATTAAAATCGATTTGGGTCATTCCCTTCTTTTAATAAAATGGAATCGGGTCTATCTCATCTTTTAATACAATGGATTTCGGTCTATTCAAAATCCCCTTATGGGTTTATCCCATATTTTTACAAAATGGATTTGGGTCTATCCCAAACCCATTTCTAAACCGAATATCAAGTCATTGATGCAACAGGATCTTTTAATATTGTTAACCAAAATATCAAAATTGACATATAAAAATTGGAAACGGGTCTATCCCGTCTTTCAATAAAATTGAGTCGGGTCTATCCCGAGCTCATTCTTGTGTCGAATAGAATGACGTGAGGATGCAATAAGGTCTTTTAATATTGTCAACCATGAATTCAAAGTTGACAATATTAAAATGGAGTCAGGTCTATCCCATCTTTTAATATAATGGATTCGGGTCTATCCCAAATCCCCTTATGGGTATGTCCCATCTTTTTTCACAATGAATTCGGGTCTCTTCTGAACCATTCTAAACCAATTAAGGAACTCATTAATGAAGCAGGGTCATTTAATATTGTCAACAAAAAATTCAAGGTTGACAATATTAAAATTTAGACGGGTCTATCTCGTTTTTTCGTAAAATAGATTCAACTTTATCCTGAACCCATTATTGGTATATCGTGAACCTACTTATGGGTCTATCCCATTTTTTTACACAATGGATTCGGATTTATACCGAACCGACTTTTATACTAAACATCGGAACTCACTGATGGAACATGACTTTTAATACTACAAAAAAGAATTCAACCTTTACAATATTTAAATGAAGTCAGCTCTATCCTGTCTATTAATACAATGGATTCGGGTCCATCCCGATCCCACTTATGGGTCTATCCCATCTTTTGATACAATGGATTCGGGTCTATTCCAAACCCACTCTCGAGCCGAATATCAAAAATCACTAATGCAACAGGGCTTTTAATATTATCAACCAAGAATTCAAGGTTAACAATATTAAAATCCATTTGGGTCAATCCCTTCTTTTAATAAAATGGAGTCGGGTCTATCCCCAATCCATTCTTGTGCCGAATACAATGACGTGAGGATGTAGTAAGCTCTATTAATATTTTCAACCATGAATTCAAAGTTGACAATATTAAAATGGAGTCGGGTCTATCATGTCTTTAATACAATGGATTTGGGTCTATCCCAAATCCACTTATGGGTCTATCCCATCTTTTTACACAATGGACTTGGGTCTATCCCAAACCTATTTCTAAACCGAATATCGGGAGTCACTGATGCAATGGGATATTTTAAAATTGTTAACAAAGAATTCAAAATTGACATATAAAAATTGGAATCGGGTCTATCCCATCTTTCTATAAAATTGAGTCGAGTCTATCCCGAGCTCATTCTTGTGTCGAGTACAATGACGTGTGGATACAGTAAGGTCTTTTAATATTGTCAACCGTGAATTCAAAGTTGATAATATTAAAATGGAGTCGGGTCTATCCGTCTCCACTTATGTGTCTATCCCAACTTTTTACACAATGGGTTTGGGTCTATCCCAAACCCATTTCTAAACCGAATATCGAGAGTCACTGATGCAACATGATCTTTAACATTTTTAACCAAGAATTCAAAATTGAGATAAAAAAATTGAAATCGGTTCTATCCCGTCTTTCAAAAAAATTGTGTCGGGTCTATCCCTAGCTCATTCTTGTGTTGAATAAATGACGTGAGGATGCAGTAAGGTCTTTTAATATTTTCAACCATGAATTCAAAGTTGACAATATTAAAATGGAGTCACGTTTATCCCATCTTTTAATACAATGTATTCAGGTCTATCCGAAATCCACTTATGGGTTTGTCCCATCTTTTTTAACAATGAATTCGGGTCTCTTCTGTACCATTCTAAACCAAATAAGGAACTCATTAATGAAGCAGGGTCGTTTAATATTGTCAACAAAAAATCAAGGTTGACAATATTAAAATCGAGTCGGGTCTATCCCGTTTTTTAGTACAATATATTCGAGTTTATCCCAAACCCATTATTGGTATATCGTGAACCTACTTATGGGTCTATCCCATTTTTTACACAATGGATTCGGATCCATCCCGAACCGACTTTTATACCGAACATCGAAACTCACTGATGGAACATGATTTCTAATACTACCAACAAAGAATTCATGGTTGACAATATTAAAATGAAGTCAGGTCTATCCTTTCTATTAATACAATGGATTCGGGTCCATCCCGATTGCACTTATGGGTCTATCCCATCTTTTGATACAATGGATTCGAGTCTATTCCAAACCCACTCTCGAGGCGAATATAAAAAATCACTAATGCAACGGGGCTTTCAATATTATCAACAAAGAATTCAAGGTTGACAATATTAAAATCGATTTGGGTCAATCCCTTATTTTAATAAAATGGAGTCGGGTCTATCTCATCTTTAATACAATGGATTTCGGTCTATCCAAAATCCCCTTATGGGTTTATCCCATATTTTTACAAAATGTATTTGGGTTTATCCCAAACCCATTTTTAAACCGAATATCAAGTCATTGATGCAACAGGATCTTTAATATTGTTAACCAAAATATCAAAATTGACATATAAAAATTAGAAACGGGTATATCCCGTCTTTCAATAAAATTTAGTCGGGTCTATCCCGAGCTCATTCTTGTGTCGAATAGAATGACGTGAGGATGCAATAAGGTCTTTTAATATTGTCAACCATGAATTCAAAGTTGACAATATTAAAATGGAGTCAGGTCTATCCCATCTTTTAGTACAATGGATTCGGGTCTATCCCAAATCCCTTATGGGTATGTCCCATCTTTTTTCACAATGAATTCGGGTCTCTTCTGAACCATTCTAAACCAAATAAGGAACTCATTAATGAAGCAGGGTCATTTAATATTGTCAACAAAAAATTCAAGGTTGATAATATTAAATTTAGACGGGTCTATCTCGTTTTTAGTACAATAGATTCAACTTTATCCTGAACCCATTAATGGTATATCGTAAACCTACTTATGGGTCTATCCCATTTTTTTACACAATGGATTCGGATCTATCCCGAACCGACTTTGTACCAAACATCGGAACTCACTGATGGAACATGACTTTTAATACTACAAACAAAGAATTCAATGTTGACAATATTTAAATGAAGTCAGCTCTATCCTGTCTATTAATACAATGGATTCGTGTCCATCCCGATCCCACTTATGGGTGTATCCCATCTTTTGATACAATGGATTCGGGTCTATTCCAAACCCACTCTCGAGCCGAATATCAAAAATCACTAATGCAACAGAGCTTTTAATATTATCAACCAAGAATTCAAGGTTAACAATATTAAAATCGATTTGGGTCAATCCCTTCTTTTAATAAAATGGAGTCGGGTCTATCCCGAATCCATTCTAGTGTCGAATACAATGACATGTGGATGCAGTAAGGTCTATTAATATTGTCAACCATGAATTCAAAGTTGACAATATTAAAATGGGGTCGGGTCTATCCCGTCTTTTAATACAATGGATTCGGGTTTATCCCAAATCCACTTATGGGTCTATCCCATCTTTTTACACAATGGGTTTGGGTCTATCCCAAACCTATTTCTAAACCGAATATCGGGAGTCACTGATGCAACGGGATCTTTTAAAATTGTTAACCAAGAATTCAAAATTGACATATAAAAATTGGAATCGGGTCTATCCCATCTTTCTATAAAATTGAGTCGGGTCTATCCCGAGATCATTCTTGTGTCGAGTACAATGACGTGTGGATGCAGTAAGGTCTTTTAATATTGTCAACCATGAATTCAAGGTTGACAATATTAAAATGGAGTCGGGTCTATCTCGTCTTTTAATATAATGGATTCTGGTCTATTCCTAATCCACTTATGTGTCTATCCCAACTTTTTACACAATGGGTTTGGGTCTATCCCAAACCAATTTCTAAACCGAATATCGAGAGTCACTGATGCAACAGGATCTTTTAATATTGTTAACCAAGAATTCAAATTGAGATATAAAAATTGAAATCGGTTCTATCCCGTCTTTCAAAAAAATTGTGTCGGGTCTATCCCTAGCACATTCTTGTGTCGAATAAATAACGTGAGGATGCAGTAAGGTCTTTTAATATTGTCAACCATGAATTCAAAGTTGACAATATTAAAATGGAGTCAGGTCTATCCCATCTTTTAATACAATGTATTCGGGTCTATCCGAAATCCACTTATGGGTTTGTCCCATCTTTTTTAACAATGAATTCGCGTCTCTTCTGTACCATTATAAACCAAATAAGGAACTCATTAATGAAGCGGGTTCGTTTAATATTGTCAACAAAAAAATCAAGGTTGACTATATTAAAATCGAGTCGGGTCTATCCCGTTTTTTAGTACAATATATTCGAGTTTATCCCGAACCCATTATTGGTATATCGTGACCCTACTTATGGGTCTATCCCATTTTTTACACAATGGATTCGGATCTATCCCGAACCGACATTTATACCGAACATCGAAACTCACTGATGGAACATGACTTCTAAAACTACCAACAAAGAATTCATGGTTAACAATATTAAAAGAAGTCAGGTCTATCCTTTCTATTAATACATTGGATTCAGGTCCATCCCGATCGCACTTATGGGTCTATCCCATCTTTTGATACAATGGATTCGAGTCTATTCCAAACCCACTCTCGAGGCGAATATAAAAATCATTAATGCAACAGGGCTTTCAATATTATCAACAAAGAATTCAAGGTTGACAATATTAAAATCGATTTGGGTCAATCCCTTCTTTAAATAAAATGGAGTCGGGTCTATCTCGTCTTTTAATACAATGGATTTCGGTCTATCCCAAATCCACTTTTGGGTTATCCCATATTTTTACAAAATGGATTTGGGTCTATCCCAAACCCATTTCTAAACCGAATATCAAGTCATTGATGCAACAGGATCTTTTAATATTGTTAACCAAAATATCAAAATTGACATATAAAAATTGGAAACGGGTCTATCCCGTCTTTCAATAAAATTGAGTCGGGTCTATCCCGAGCTCATTCTTGTGTCGAATAGAATGACGTGAGGATGCAATAATGTCTTTTAATATTGTCAACCATGAATTCAAAGTTGACAATATTAAAGTGGAGTCAGGTCTATCCCATCTTTTAATACAATGGATTCGGGTCTATCCCAAATCCCCTTATGGGTATGTCCCATCTTTTTTCACAATGAATTCGGGTCTCTTCTGAACCATTCTAAACCAAATAAGGAACTCATTAATGAAGCAGGGTCGTTTAATATTGTCAACAAAAAATTCAAGGTTGACAATATTAAAATTTAGACGGGTCTATCTCGTTTTTTAGTAAAATAGATTCAACTTTATCCTGAACCCATTATTGGTATATCGTGAACCTACTTATGGGTCTATCCCATTTTTTTACAGAATGGATTCAGATCTATCCCGAACCGACTTTTATACCAAACATCGGAACTCACTGATGGAACATGACTTTTAATACTACAAACAAAGAATTCAACGTTGACAATATTTAAATGAAGTCAGCTCTATCCTGTCTATTAATACAATGGATTCGGGTCCATCCCGATCCTACTTATGGGTCTATCCCATCTTTTGATACAATGGATTCGGGTCTATTCCAAACCCACTCTCGAGCCGAATATCAAAAATCACTAATGCAATAGGGCTTTTAATATTATCAACCAAGAATTCAAGGTTAACAATATTAAAATCGATTTGGGTCAATCCCTTGTTTTAATAAAATGGAGTCGGGTCTATCCCGAATCCATTCTTGTGCCGAATACAATGACGTGAGGATGTAGTAAGCTCTATTAATATTGTCAACCATGAATTCAAAGTTGACAATATTAAAATGGAATCGGGTCTATCCCGTCTTTTAATACAATGGATTTGGGTCTATCCCAAATCCACTTATGGGTCTATCCCATCTTTTTACACAATGGACCTGGGTCTATCCCAAACCTATTTCTAAACAGAATATCGGGAGTCACTGATGCAACGGGATATTTTAAAATTGTTAACCAAGAATTCAAAATTGACATATAAAAATTGGAATCGGGTCTATCCCATCTTTCTATAAAATTGAGTCGAGTCTATCCCGAGCTCATTCTTGTGTCGAGTACAATGACGTGTGGATGCAGTAAGGTCTTTTATTATTGTCAACCATGAATTCAAAGTTGACAATATTAAAATGGAGTCGGGTCTATCCCGTCTTTTAATATAATGGATTAGGGTCTATCCCTAATCCACTTATTTGTCTATCCCAACTTTTTACACAATGGGTTTGGGTCTATCCCAAACCCATTTCTAAACCGAATATCGAGAGTCACTGATGCAACATGATCTTTTAACATTGTTAACCAAGAATTCAAAATTGAGATAAAAAAAATTGAAATCGGTTCTATCCCGTCTTTCAAAAAAATTGTGTCGGGTCTATCCCTAGCTCATTCTTGTGTCGAATAAATGACGTGAGGATGCAGTAAGGTCTTTTAATATTTTCAACCATGAATTAAAAGTTGACAATATTAAAATGGAGTCAGGTTTATCCCATCTTTTAATACAATGTATTCAGGTCAATCCGAAATCCACTTATGGGTTTGTCCCATCTTTTTTAACAATGAATTCGGGTCTCTTCTGTACCATTCTAAACCAAATAAGGAACTCATTAATGAAGCAGGTTCGTTTAATATTGTCAACAAAAAAATCAAGGTTGACAATAATAAAATCGAGTCGGGTCTATCCCGTTTTTAGTACAATATATTCGAGTTTATCCCGAACCCATTATTGGTATATCGTGAACCTACTTATGGGTCTATCCCATTTTTTTACACAATGGATTCGGATCTATCCCGAACCGACTTTTATACCGAACATCGAAACTCACTGATGGAACATGACTTCTAATACTACCAACAAAGAATTCATGGTTGACAATATTAAAATGAAGTCAGGTCTATCCTTTCTATTAATACAATGGATTCGGGTCCATCCCGATCGCACTTATGGGTCTATCCCATCTTTTGATACAATGGATTCGAGTCTATTCCAAACCCACTCTCGAGGCGAATATAAAAAATCACTAATGCAACGGGGCTTTCAATATTATCAACAAAGAATTCAAGGTTGACAATATTAAAATCGATTTGGGTCAATCCCTTCTTTTAATAAAATGGAGTCGGGTCTATCTCATCTTTTAATACAATGGATTTCGGTCTATCCAAAATCCCCTTATGGGTTTATCCCATATTTTTACAAAATGGATTTGGGTTTATCCCAAACCCATTTCTAAACCGAATATCAAGTCATTGATGCAACAGGATCTTTTAATATTGTAAACCAAAATATCAAAATTGACATATAAAAATTAGAAACGGGTATATCCCGTCTTTCAATAAAATTGAGTCGGGTCTATCCCGAGCTCATTCTTGTGTCGAATAGAATGACGTGAGGATGCAATAAGGTCTTTTAATATTGTCAACCATGAATTCAAAGTTGACAATATTAAAATGGAGTCAGGTCTATCCCATCTTTTAGTACAATGGATTCGGGTCTATCCCAAATCCCCTTATGGGTATGTCCCATCTTTTTTCACAATGAATTCGGGTCTCCTCTGAACCATTCTAAACCAAATAAGGAACTCATTAATGAAGCAGGGTCGTTTAATATTGTCAACAAAAAATTCAAGGTTGACAATATTAAAATTTAGACGGGTCTATCTCGTTTTTTAGTACAATAGATTCAACTTTATCCTGAACCCATTAATGGTATATCGTAAACCTACTTATGGGTCTATCCCATTTTTTACACAATGGATTCGGATCTATCCCGAACCGACTTTTATACCAAACATCGGAACTCACTGATGGAACATGACTTTTAATACTACAAACAAAGAATTCAATGTTGACAATATTTAAATGAAGTCAGCTCTATCCTGTCTATTAATACAATAGATTCGTGTCCATCCCGATCCCACTTATGGGTGTATCCCATCTTTTGATACAATGGATTCGGGTTTATTCCAAACCCACTCTCGAGCCGAATATCAAAAATCACTAATGCAACAGAGCTTTTAATATTATCAACCAAGAATTCAAGGTTAACAATATTAAAATCGATTTGGGTCAATCCCTTCTTTTAATAAAATGGAGTCGGGTCTATCCCGAATCCATTCTTGTGCCGAATACAATGACGTGAGGATGCAGTAAGGTCTTTTAATATTGTCAACCATGAATTCAAAGTTGACAATATTAAAATAGAGTCGGGTCTATCCCGTCTTTTAATACAATGGATTCGGGTCTAACCCAAATCCACTTATGGGTCTACCCATATTTTTACACAATGGATTTGGTTCTATTCCAAACCTATTTCTAAACCGAATATCGGGAGTCACTGATGCAACAGGATCTTTTAAAAATTTTAACCAACAATTCAAAATTAACATATAAAAATTGGAATCGAGTCTATCCCGTCTTTCTATAAAATTGAGTCGAGTCTATCCCGAGCTCATTCTAGTGTCGAATACAACGACATGTGGATGCAGTAAGATCTATTAATATTGTCAACCATGAATTCAAAGTTGACAATATTAAAATGGAGTCGGGTCTATCCCGTCTTTTAATACAATGGATTCGGGTTTATCCGAAATCCACTTATGGGTCTATCCCATCTTTTTACACAATGGGTTTGGGTCTATCCCAAACCTATTTCTAAACCGAATATCGGGAGTCACTGATGCAACGGGATCTTTTAAAATTGTAAACCAAGAATTCAAAATTGACATATAAAAATTGGAATCGGGTCTATCGCATCTTTCTATAAAATTGAGTCGGGTCTATCCCGAGATCATTCTTGTGTCGAGTACAATGACGTGTGGATGCAGTAAGGTTTTTTAATATTGTCAACCATGAATTCAAGGTTGACAATATTAAAATGGAGTCGGGTCTATCTCGTCTTTTAATATAATGGATTCGGGTCTATCCCTAATCCACTTATGTGTCTATCCCAACTTTTTACACAATGGATTTTGGTCTATCCCAAACCAATTTCTAAACCGAATATCGAGAGTCACTGATGCAACAGGATCTTTTAATATTGTTAACCAAGAATTCAAAATTGAGATATAAAAATTGAAATCGGTTCTATCCCGTCTTTCAAAAAAATTGTGTCGGGTCTATCCCTAGCACATTCTTGTGTCGAATAAATGACGTGAAGATGCAGTAAGGTCTTTTAATATTGTCAACCATGAATTTAAAGTTGACAATATTAAAATGGAGTCAGGTCTATCCCATCTTTTAATACAATGTATTCGGGTCTATCCGAAATCCACTTATGGGTTTGTCCCATCTTTTTTAACAATGAATTCGGGTCTCTTCTGTACCATTCTAAACCAAATAAGGAACTCATTAATGAAGCAGGTTCGTTTAATATTGTCAACAAAAAAATCAAGGTTGACAATATTAAAGTCGAGTCGGGTCTATCCCGTTTTTTAGTACAATATATTCGAGTTTATCCCGAACCCATTATTGGTATATCGTGAACCTACTTATGGGTCTATCCCATTTTTTTACACAATGGATTCGGATCTATCCCGAACCGACTTTTATACCGAACATCGAAACTCACTGATGGAACATGACTTCTAAAACTACCAACAAAGAATTCATCGTTAACAATATTAAAAAGTAGTCAGGTCTATCCTTTCTATTAATACATTGGATTCGGGTCCATCCCGATCGCACTTATGGGTCTATCCCATCTTTGGATACAATGGATTCGAGTCTATTCCAAACACACTCTCGAGGCGAATATAAAAAATCATTAATGCAACAGAGCTTTCAATATTATCAACAAAGAATTCAATGTTGACAATATTAAAATCGATTTGGGTCAATCCCTTCTTTTAATAAAATGGAGTCAGGTCTATCTCGTCTTTTATTAGAATGGATTTCGGTCTATCCCAACTACACTTTTGGGTTTATCCCATATTTTTACAAAATGGATTTTGGTCTATCCCAAACCCATTTCTAAACCGAATATCAAGTCATTGATGCAACAGGATCTTTTAATATTGTTAACCAAAATATCAAAATTGACATATAAAAATTGGAAACGGGTCTATCCCGTCTTTCAATAAAATTGAGTCGGGTCTATCCCGAGCTCATTCTTGTGTCGAATAGAATGACGTGAGGATGCAATAAGGTCTTTTAATATTGTCAACCATGAATTCAAAGTTGACAATATTAAAGTGGAGTCAGGTCTATCCCATCTTTTAATACAAAGGATTCGGGTCTATCCCAAATCCCCTTATGGGTATGTCCCATCTTTTTTCACAATGAATTCGGGTCTCTTCTGAACCATTCTAAACCAAATAAGGAACTCATTAATGAAGCAGGGTCGTTTAATATTGTCAACAAAAAATTCAAGGTTGACAATATTAAAATTTAGACGGGTCTATCTCGTTTTTTAGTACAATAGATTCAACTTTATCCTTAACCCATTATTGGTATATCGTTAACCTACTTATGGGTCTATCCCATTTTTTTACACAATGGATTCGGATCTATCCCGAACCGACTTTTATACCAAACATCGGAACTCACTGATGGAACATGACTTTTAATACTACAAACAAAGAATTCAACGTTGACAATATTTAAATGAAGTCAGCTCTATCCTGTCTATTAATACAATGGATTCGGGTCCATCCCGATCGATCCCACTTATGGGTCTATCCCATCTTTTGATACAATGGATTCGGGTCTATTCCAAACCCACTCTCGAGCCGAATATCAAAAATCACTAATGCAACAGGGCTTTTAATATTATCAACCAAGAATTCAAGGTTAACAATATTAAAATCGATTTGGGTCAATCCCTTCTTTTAATAAAATGGACTTGGGTCTATCCCGAATCAATTCTTGTGCCGAATACAATGACGTGAGGATGCAGTAAGGTCTTTTAATATTGTCAACCATGAATTCAAAGTTGACAATATTAAAATAGAGTCGGGTCTATCCCGTCTTTTAATACAATGGATTCGGGTCTAACCCAAATCCACTTATGGGTCTACCCATATTTTTACACAATGGATTTGGGTCTATCCCAAACCTATTTCTAAACCGAATATCGGGAGTCACTGATGCAACAGGATCTTTTAAAAATTTTAACCAACAATTCAAAATTGACATATAAAAATTGGAATCGGGTCTATCCCGTCTTTCTATAAAATTGAGTCGAGTCTATCCCGAGCTCATTCTAGTGTCGAATACAATGACATGTGGATGCAGTAAGGTCTTTTAATATTTTAAACCATGAATTCAAAGTTGACAATATTAGAATGGAGTCGGGTCTATGCCGTCTTTTAATATAATGGATTCGGGTTTATCCCTAATCCACTTATGTGTCTATCCCAACTTTTTACACAAAGGATTTAGGTCTATCCCAAACCCATTTCTAAACCGAATATTGAGAGTCACTGATGCAATAGGATCTTTTAATATTGTTAACCAAGAATTCAAAATTGACATATAAAAATTGGAATCGGGTCTATCCCATATTTCAATAAAATTGAGTCGGGTGTATCCCGAGCTCATTCTTGTGTCGAATACAATGACGTGCGGATGCAATAAGGTCTTTATATTGTCAATCATGAATTCAAAGTTGACAATATTAAAATGGAGTCGGGTCTATCCCATCATTTAATACAATGGATTCGGGTCGATCCCAAATCAATTTACGGGTATGTCCCATCTTTTTTCACAATGAATTCGGGTCTCTTCTGAACCATTCTAAATCAAATATAGGAACTCAGTAATGAAGCATGGTCGTTTAAAATTGTCAACAAAAAATTCAAGGTTGACAATATTAAAATGGAGTCGGGTCCATCCCGATTTTAGTACAAAAGATTCAAGTCTATCCCATTTTTTTACACTATGGATTCAGATCTATCCAGAACCGACATTTATACCGAACATCAAAACTCACAGATGGAACATGACTTTAAATACTACCAACAAAGAATTCAAAGTTGACAATATTAAAATGAAGTCAGATCTATCATGTCTATTAATACAATGGATTAGGGTCCATCCCGATCCCACTTATGGGTCTATCCCATCTTTTGATACAATGAATCGAGTCTATTCCAAACCCACTCTCCTGCCGAATATCAAAGACCACTAATGCAACAGGGCTTTCAATATTATCAACCAAGAATTGAAGGTTGACAATATTAAAATTGATTTGGGTCAATCCCTTCTTTTCCGAAAATGGAGTCGGGTCTATCCCGAATCCGTTCTTGTGTCGAATACAATGACGTGAGGATGCAGTAAGGTCTTTTAATATTGTCAACCATGAATTCAAAGTTTACAATATTAAAATGGAGTCGGGTCTATCCCGTCTTTTAATACAATGGATTTGGGTCTATCCCAAATCCATTTATAGGTCTATCCCATATTTTACAAAATGGATTTTGGTCTATCCCAAACCCATTTCTAAACCGAATATCAAGTCACTGATGGAACAGGATCTTTTAATATTGTTCACCAAGAATTCAAAATTGACATATAAAAATTGGAATCGGGTCTATCCCGTCTTTCAAAAAAATTGAGTGGGTCTATCTCGAGTTCATTCTTGTGTCGAATACAATGACGTAACGATGCAGTAAGGTCTATCCCAAATCCACTTATGGGTCTATCCCATCTTTTTACACAATGGGTTTGGGTCTATCCCAAACCTATTTCTAAACCGAATATCGGGAGTCACTGATGCAACGGGATCTTTTAAAATTGTTAACCAAGAATTCAAAATTGACATATAAAAATTGAAATCGGGTCTATCCCATCTTTCTATAAAATTGAGTCGGGTCTATCCCGAGATCATTCTTGTGTCGAGTACAATGACGTGTGGATGCAGTAAGGTCTTTTAATATTGTCAACCATGAATTCAAGGTTGACAATATTAAAATGGAGTCGGGTCTATCTCGTCTTTTAAAATAATGGATTCGGGTCTATCCCTAATCCACTTATGTGTCTATCCCAACTTTTTACACAATGGATTTGGGTCTATCCCAAACCAATTTCTAAACCGAATATCGAGAGTCACTGATGCAACATGATCTTTTAATATTATTAACCAAGAATTCAAAATTGACATATAAAAATTGGAATCGGGTCTATCCCATATTTCAATAAAATTGAGTCGGGTCTATCCCGAGCTAATTCTTGTGTCGAATAGAATGACGTGAGGATGCAATAAGGTCTTTTAATATTGTCAACCATGAATTGAAATTTGACAATATTAAAATGGAGTCGGGTCTATCCCATCTTTTAATACAATGGATTCGGGTCTATCCCAAATCCACTTATGGGTATGTCCCATCTTTTTTCACAATGAATTCGGATCTCTTCCGTACTATTCTAAACCAAATATAGGAACTCAGTAATGAAGCAGGGTCGTTTAATATTGTCAACAAAAAAATCAAGGTTGACAATATTAAAATCGAGTCGGGTCTATCCCGTTTTTTAGTACAATATATTTGAGTCTATCCCGAACCCATTATTGGTATATCGTGAACCTACTTATGGGTCTATCCCAATTTTTTACACAATGGATTCGGATCTATCCAGAACCGACTTTTAAACCGAACATCGAAACTCACTGATGTAACATGACTTTTAATACTACCAACAAAGAATTCATGGTTGAAAATATTAAAATGAAGTTAGGTCTATCTTTGCTATTAATACAATGGATTCGGGTCCATCCCGATCCCACTTATGGGTCTATTCCATATTTTGATACAATGGATTCGGGTCTATTCCAAACCCACTCTCGAGGCGAATATCAAAAATCACCAATGCAACAGGGCTTTTAATATTATCAACCAAGGATTCAAGGTTGAGAATATTAAAATCGATTTGGGTCAATCCCTTCTTTTAATAAAATTGAGTCGGGTCTATCCAGAATCCATTCTAGTGCCGAATACAATGACGTGAGGATGCAGTAAGGTCTTTTAATATTGTCAACCAGGAATTTAAAGTTGACAATATTAAAATAGAGTCGGGTCTATCCCGTCTTTTAATACAATGGATTCAGGTCTAACCCAAATCCACTTATGGGTCTATCCCATCTTTTTACACAATGGATTTGGATCTATCCCAAACCTATTTCTAAACCGAATATCGGGAGTCACTGATGCAACAGTATCTTTTAAAATTTTTAACCAAGAATTCAAAATTGTCATATAAAAATTGGAATCGGGTCTATCCCATATTTCAATAAAATTGAGTCGGGTCTATCCCGAGCTCATTCTTGTGTCGAATACAATGACGTGAGGATGCAGTAAGGTCTTTTAATATTGTCAACCAGGAATTCAAAGTTAACAATATTAAAATAAAGTCGGGTCTATCCCGTCTTTTAATACAATGGATTCGGGTCTAACCCAAATCCACTTATGGGTCTATCCCAACTTTTTACACAATGGATTTGGGTCTATCCCACACCCATTTCTAAGCCGAATATCGAGAGTCACTGATGCAACAGGATCTTTTAATATTGTTAATCAAGAATTCAAAATAGACATATAAAAATTGGAATCGGGTCTATCCCATTTTTCAATAAAATTGAGTCGGGTCTATCCCGAGCTCATTCTTGTGTCGAATACAATGACGTGAGGATGCAATAATGTCTTTTAATATGGTCAACCATGAATTCAAAGTTGACAATATTAAAATAGAGTCGGGTCTATCCCATCATTTAATGCAATGGATTCGGGTCTATCCCAAATCAACTTACGGGTATGTCCCATCTTTTTTCACAATGAATTTGGGTCTCTTCTGAACTATTCTAAACCAAATATAAGAACTCAGTAATGAAGCAGGGTCGTTTAATATTGTCAACAAAAAAATCAAGGTTGACAATATTAAAATCGACTTGGGTCTATCCCGTTTTTAGTACAATATATTCGAGTCTATCCCGAACCCATTATTGGTATATCGTGAACCTACTTATGGGTCTATCCCATTTTTTTACACAATGGATTTGGATCTATCCCGAACCGACTTTTATACCGAACATCAAAACTCACTGATGGAACATGATTTTTAATACTACCAACAAAGAATTCATGGTTGACAATATTAAAATGAAGTCAGGTCTATCCTTTCTATTAATACAATGGATTCGGGTCCATCCCCATCGCACTTATGGGTCTATCCCATCTTTTGATACAATGGATTCGAGTCTATTCCAAACCCACTCTCGAGGCGAATATCAAAAATCACTAATGCAACAGGGCTTTCAATATTATCAACAAAGAATTCAAGGTTGACAATTTTAAAATCGATTTGGGTCAATCCCTTCTTTTAATAAAATGGAGTTGGGTCTATCCCGAATCCATTCTTGTGCCGAATACAATGACGTGAGGATGCAGTAAGGTCTTTTAATATTGTCAACCATGAATTCAAAGTGGACAATATTAAAATGGATCTATCTCGTCTTTTAATACAATGGATTTGGGTCTATCCCAAATCCACTTATTGGTTTATCCCATATTTTTAAAAAATGGATTTGGGTCTATCCCAAACCCATTTCTAAACCGAATATCAAGTCAATGATGCAATAGGATCTTTTAATATTGTTAACCAAGAATTCAAAATTGACATATAAAAATTGGAATCGGGTCTATCCCGCCAGTCTTTCAATAAAATTGAGTCGGGTCTATCCCGAGCTCATTCTTGTGTCGAATAGAATGACGTGAGGATGCAATAAGTTCTTTTAATATTGTCAACCATGAATTCAAAGTTGACAATATTAAAATGGAGTCGGGTCTATCCCATCTTTTAATACAATGGATTCGGGTCTATCCCAAATCCACTTATGGGTATGTCCCATCTTTTTTCACAATGAATTCGGGTCTCTTCTGAACCATTCTAAACCAAATATAGGAACTCAGTAATGAAGCAGGGTCGTTTAATATTGTCAACAAAAAAATCAAGGTTGACAATATTAAAATCGAGTCGGGTCTATCCCGTTTTTTAGTACAATATATTCGAGTCTATCCCGAACCCATTATTGGTATATCGTGAACCTACTTATGGGTCTATCCCAATTTTTTACACAATGGATTCGGATCTATCCCGAACCAACTTTTATACCAAACATCGAAACTCACTGATGGAACATGACTTTTAATACTACCAACAAAGAATTCATGGTTGACAATATTAAAATGAAGTCAGGTCTATCCTTTCTATTAATACAATGGATTCGGGCCCATCCCGATCCCACTTATGGGTCTATCCCATCTTTTGATACAATGGATTCGGGTCTATTCCAAACCCACTCTCGAGCCGAATATCAAAAATCACTAATGCAACAGGGCTTTTAATATTATCAACCAAGAATTCAAGGTTGACAATATTAAAATCGATTTGGGTCAATCCCTTCTTTTAATAAAATGGAGTCGGGTCTATCCCGAATCCATTCTTGTGCCAAATACAATGACGTGAGGATGCAGTAAGGTCTTTTAATATTGTCAACCAGGAATTCAAAGTTTACAATATTAAAATAGAGTCGGGTCTATCCCGTCTTTTAATACAATGGATTCGGGTCTAACCAGAATCCACTTATGGGTCTATCCCATCTTTTTACACATTGGATTTGGGTCTTTCCCAAACCTATTTCTAAACCGAATATCGGGAGTCACTGATGCAACAGGATCTTTTAAAATTTTTAACCAAGAATTCAAAATTGACATATAAAAATTGGAATCGGGTCTATCCCAACTTTCTATAAAATTGAGTCGAGTCTATACCGAGGTCATTCTAGTGTCGAATACAATGACATGCGGATGCAGTAAGGTCTTTTAATATAATGGATTCGGGTCTATCCCTAATCCACTTATGTGTCTATCCCAACTTTTTACACAATGGATTTGGGTCTATCCCACACCCATTTCTAAACCAAATATCGAGAGTCACTGATGCAACATGATCTTTTAATATTGTTAACCAAGAATTCAAAATTGACATATAAAAATTGGAATCGGGTCTATCCCATATTTCAATAAAACTGAGTCAGGTCTATCCCGAGCTCATTCTTGTGTCGAATACAATGACGTGAGGATGCAATAAGGTCTTTTAATATTGTCAACCATGAATTCAAAGTTGACAATAATAAAATGGAGTCGGGTCTATCCGATCATTTAATACAATGGATTCGGGTCTATCCCAAATCAACTTACGGGTATGTCCCATCTTTTTTCACAATGAATTCGGGTCTCTTCTGAACTATTCTAAACCATATATAGGAACTCAGTAATGAAGCCGGGTCATTTAATATTGTCAACAAAAAAATCAAGGTTGACAATATTAAAATCGAGTCGGGTCTATCCCGTTTTTTAGTACAATATATTCGAGTCTATCCCGAACCCATTATTGGTATATCGTGAACCTACTTGTGGGTCTATCCCATTTTTTTACACAATGGATTTGGATCTATCCCGAACCGACTTTTATACCGAACATCGAAACTCACTGATGGAACATGACTTTTAATACTACCAACAAAGAATTCATGGTTGACAATATTAAAATGAAGTCAGGTCTATCCTTTCTATTAATACAATAGATTCGGGTCCATCCCGATCGCACTTATGGGTCTATCCCATCTTTTGATACAATGGATTCGAGTCTATTCCAAACCCACTCTCGAGTCGAATATCAAAAATCACTAATGCAACAGGGCTTTCAATATTATCAACAAAGAATTCAAGGTTGGCAATTTTAAAATCGATTTGGGTCAATCCCTTCTTTTAATAAAATGGAGTTGGGTCTATTCCGAATCCATTCTTGTGCCGAATACAATGATGTGAGGATGCAGTAAGGCCTTTTAATATTGTCAACCATGAATTCAAAGTGGACAATATTAAAATGGAGTCGGGTCTATCTCGTCTTTTAATACAATGAATTTGGGTCTATCCCAAATCCACTTATGGGTTTATCCCATATTTTTAAAAAATGGATTTGGGTCTATCCCAAACCCATTTCTAAACCGAATATCAAGTCACTGATGCAACAGGATCTTTTAATATTGTTAACCAAGAATTCAAAATTGACATATAAAAATTGGAATCGGGTCTATCCCGTCTTTCAATAAAATTGAGTCGGGTCTATCCCGAGCTCATTCTTGTGTCGAATAGAATGACCTGAGGATGCAATAAGGTTTTTTAATATTGTCAACCATTAATTCATAGTTGACAATATTAAAATGGAGTCAGGTCTATCCCATCTTTTAATACAATGGATTCGGGTCTATCCCAAATCCACTTATGGGTATGTCCCATCTTTTTTCACAATGAATTCGGGTCTCTTCTGAACCATTCTAAACCAAATATAGGAACTCAGTAATGAAGCAGGGTAGTTTAATATTGTCAACAAAAAAATCAAGGTTGACAATATTAAAATCGAGTCGGGTCTATCCCATTTTTTAGTACAATATATTCGAGTCTATCCCGAACCCATTATTGGTATATCGTGAACCTACTTATGGGTCTATCCCAATTTTTTACACAATGGATTCGGATCTATCCCGAACCGACTTTTATACCGAACATCGAAACTCACTGATGGAACATGACTTTTAATACTACCAACAAAGAATTCATGGTTGACAATATTAAAATGAAGACAGGTCTATCCTCTCTATTAATACAATGGATTCGGGTCCATCCCGATCCCACTTATGGGTCTATCCCATCTTTTGATACAATGGATTCGGGTCTATTCCATACCCACTCTCGAGCCGAATATCAAACATCACTAATGCAACAGGGCTTTTAATATTATCAACCAAGAATTCAAGGTTGACAATATTAAAATCTATTTGGGTCAATCCCTTCTTTTAATAAAATGGAGTCGAGTCTATCCCGAATCCATTCTTGTGCCGAATACAATGACGTGAGGATGCAGTAAGGTCTTTTAATATTGTCAACCAGGAATTCAAAGTTAACAATATTAAAATAGAGTGGGGTCTATCCCGTCTTTTAATACAATGGATTCGGGTCTAACCCAAATCCACTTATGGGTCTATCCCATCTTTTTACACATTGGATTTGGGTCTATCCAAAACCTATTTCTAAACCGAATATCGGGAGTCACTGATGCAACAGGATCTTTTAAAATTTTTAACCAAGAATTCAAAATTGACATATAAAAATTGGAATCGGGTCTATCCCGTCTTTATATAAAATTGAGTCGAGTCTATCCCGAGCTCATTCTAGTGTCGAATACAATGACATGTGGATGCAGTAAGGTCTTTTAATATAATGGATTCGGGTCTATCCCTAATCCACTTATGTGTCTATCCCAACTATTTACACAATGGATTTGGGTCTATCGCACACCCATTTCTAAACCGAATATCGAGAGTCACTGATGCAACAGGATCTTTTAATATTGTTAACCAAGAATTCAAAATTGACATATAAAAATTGGAATCGGGTCTATCCCATATTTCAATAAAATTGAGGAGGGTCTATCCCGAGCTCATTATTGTGTCGAATACAATGACGTGAGGATGCAATAAGGTCTTTTAATATTGTCAACCATGAATTCAAAGTTGACAATATTAAAATGGAGTCGGGTCTATCCCATCATTTAATACAATGGATTCGGGTCTATCCCAAATCAACTTACGGGTATGTCCCATCTTTTTTCACAATGAATTTGGGTCTCTTCTGAACTATTCTAAACCAAATATAGGAACTCAGTAATGAAGCAAGGTCGTTTAATATTGTCAAAAAAAAAATCAAGGTTGACAATATTAAAATCGAGTCGGGTCTATCCCATTTTTTAGTAAAATATATTCGAGTCTATCCCGAACCCATTATTGGTATATCGTCAACCTACTTATGGGTCTATCCCAGTTTTTTACACAATGGATTTGGATCTATCACGAACCGACTTTTATACCGAACATCGAAACTCAGTGATGGAACATGACTTTTAATACTACCAACAAAGAATTCATGGTTGACAATATTAAAATGAAGTCAGGTCTATCCTTTCTATTAATACAATTGATTTAGGTCCATCCCGATCGCACTTATGGGTCTATCCCATCTTTTGATACAATGGAGTCGAGTCTATTCCAAACCCACTCTCGAGGCGAATATCAAAAATCACTAATGCAACAGGGCTTTCAATATTATCAACAAAGAATTCATGGTTGACAATTTTAAAATCGATTTGGGTCAATCCCTTCTTTTAATAAAATGGAGTTTGGTCTATCCCGAATCCATTCTTGTGCCGAAGACAATGACCTGTGGATGCTGTAAGGTCTTTTAATATTGTCAACCATGAATTCAAAGTGGACAATATTAAAATGGAATCGGGTCTATCTCATCTTTTAATACAATGGATTTGGGTCTATCCCAAATCCACTTATTGGTTTATCCCATATTATTAAAAAATGGATTTGGGTCTATCCCAAACCCATTTCTAAACCGAATATCAAGTCACTGATGCAACAGGATCTTTTAATATTGTTAACCAAGAATTCAAAATTGACATATAAAAATTGGAATCGGGTCTATCCCGTCTTTCAATAAAATTGAGTCGGGTCTATCCCGAGCTCATTCTTGTGTCGAATAGAATGACGTGAGAATGCAATAAGGTCTTTTAATATTGTCAACCATGAATTCAAAGTTGACAATATTAAAATGGAGTCGGGTCTATCCCATCTTTTAATACAATGGATTCGGGTCTATCCCAAATCCACTTATGGGTATGTCCCATCTTTTTTCACAATGAATTCGAGTCTCTTCTGAACCATTCTAAACCAAATATAGGAACTCAGTAATGAAGCAGGGTCGTTTAATATTGTCAACAAAAAAATCAAGGTTGACAATATTAAAATCGAGTCATGTCTATCCTGTTTTTTAGTACAATATATTCGAGTCTATCCCGAACCCATTATTGGTATATCGTGAACCTACTTATGGGTCTATCCCAATTTTTTACACAATGGATTCGGATCTATCCCGAACCGACTTTTATACCGAACATCGAAACTCACTGATGGAACATGACTTTTAATACTACCAACAAAGAATTCATGGTTGACAATATTAAAATGAAGTCAGGTCTATCCTTTCTATTAATACAATGGATTCGGGTCCATCCCGATCCCACTTATGGGTCTATCCCATCTTTTGATACAATGGATTCGGGACTATTCCAAACCTACTCTCGAGCCGAATATCAAAAATCACTAATGCAACAGGGCTTTTAATATTATCAACCAAGAATTCAAGGTTGACAATATTAAAATCGATTTGGGTCAATCCCTTCTTTTAATAAAATGGAGTCGGGTCTATCCCGAATCCATTCTTGTGCCGAATACAATGACGTGAGGATGCAGTAAGGTCTTTTAATATTGTCAACCAGGAATTCAATGTTAACAATATTAAAATAGAGTCAGGTCTATCCTGTATTTTAAAACAATGGATTCGGGTCTAACCCAAATCCACTTATGGGTCTATCCCATCTTTTTACACAATGGATTTGGGTCTATCTCAAACCTATTTCTAAACCGAATATCGGGAGTCACTGATGCAACAGGATCTTTTAAAATTTTTAACCAAGAATTCAAAATTGACATATAAAAGTTGGAATCGGGTCTATCCGGTCTTTCTATAAAGTTGAGTCGAGTCTATCCCGAGCTCATTCTAGTGTCGAATACAATGACATGTGGATGCATTAAGGTCTTTTAATATAATGGATTCTGGTCTATCCCTAATCCACTTATGTGTCTATCCCAACTTTTTGCACAATGGATTTGGGTCTATCCCACACCCATTTCTAAACCGAATATCGAGATTCACTGATGCAACAGGATCTTTAATATTGTTAACCAAGAATTCAAAATTGACATATAAAAATTGGAATCGGGTCTATCCCATATTTCAATAAAATTGAGTCGGGTCTATCCCGAGCTCATTCTTGTGTCGAATACAATGACGTGCGGATGCAATAAGGTCTTTTATATTGTCAATCATGAATTCAAAGTTGACAATATTAAAATGGAGTCGGGTCTATCCCATCATTTAATACAATGGATTCGGGTCGATCCCAAATCAATTTACGGGTATGTCCCATCTTTTTTCACAATGAATTCGGGTCTCTTCTGAACCATTCTAAATCAAATATAGGAACTCAGTAATGAAGCATGGTCGTTTAAAATTGTCAAACAAAAAATTCAAGGTTGACAATATTAAAATGGAGTCGGGTCCATCCCGATTTTAGTACAAAAGATTCAAGTCTATCCCATTTTTTTACACTATGGATTCAGATCTATCCAGAACCGACATTTATACCGAACATCAAAACTCACAGATGGAACATGACTTTAAATACTACCAACAAAGAATTCAAAGTTGACAATATTAAAATGAAGTCAGATCTATCATGTCTATTAATACAATGGATTAGGGTCCATCCCGATCCCACTTATGGGTCTATCCCATCTTTTGATACAATGAATCGAGTCTATTCCAAACCCACTCTCCTGCCGAATATCAAAGACCACTAATGCAACAGGGCTTTCAATATTATCAACCAAGAATTGAAGGTTGACAATATTAAAATTGATTTGGGTCAATCCCTTCTTTTCCGAAAATGGAGTCGGGTCTATCCGAATCCGTTCTTGTGTCGAATACAATGACGTGAGGATGCAGTAAGGTCTTTTAATATTGTCAACCATGAATTCAAAGTTTACAATATTAAAATGGAGTCGGGTCTATCCCGTCTTTTAATACAATGGATTTGGGTCTATCCCAAATCCATTATAGGTCTATCCCATATTTTACAAAATGGATTTGGTCTATCCCAAACCCATTTCTAAACCGAATATCAAGTCACTGATGGAACAGGATCTTTTAATATTGTTCACCAAGAATTCAAAATGACATATAAAAATTGGAATCGGGTCTATCCCGTCTTTCAAAAAATTGAGTGGGTCTATCTCGAGTTCATTCTTGTGTCGAATACAATGACGTAACGATGCAGTAAGGTCTATCCCAAATCCACTTATGGGTCTATCCCATCTTTTACACAATGGGTTTGGTCTATCCCAAACCTATTTCTAAACCGAATATCGGAGTCACTGATGCAACGGGATCTTTTAAATTGTTAACCAAGAATTCAAAATTGACATATAAAAATTGAAATCGGGTCTATCCCATCTTTCTATAAAATTGAGTCGGGTCTATCCCGAGATCATTCTTGTGTCGAGTACAATGACGTGTGGATGCAGTAAGGTCTTTTAATATTGTCAACCATGAATTCAAGGTTGACAATATTAAAATGGAGTCGGGTCTATCTCGTCTTTTAATAATGGATTCGGGTCTATCCCTAATCCACTTATGGGTTCTATCCCAACTTTTTACAACAATGGATTTGGGTCTATCCCAAACCAATTTCTAAACCGAATATCAGAGTCACTGATGCAACATGATCTTTTAATATTATTAACCAAGAATTCAAAATTGACATATAAAAATTGGAATCGGGTCTATCCCATATTTCAATAAAATTGAGTCGGGTCTATCCCGAGCTAATTCTTGTGTCGAATAGAATGACGTGAGGATGCAATAAGGTCTTTTAATATTGTCAACCATGAATTGAAATTTGACAATATTAAAATGGAGTCGGGTCTATCCCATCTTTAATACAATGGATTCGGGTCTATCCCAAATCCACTTATGGGTATGTCCCATCTTTTTTCACAATGAATTCGGATCTCTTCCGAACTATTCTAAACCAAATATAGGAACTCAGTAATGAAGCAGGGTCGTTTAATATTGTCAACAAAAAAATCAAGGTTGACAATATTAAAATCGAGTCGGGTCTATCCCGTTTTTTAGTACAATATATTCGAGTCTATCCCGAACCCATTATTGGTATATCGTGAACCTACTTATGGGTCTATCCCAATTTTTTACACAATGGATTCGGATCTATCCCGAACCGACTTTTATACCGAACATCGAAACTCACTGATGGAACATGACTTTTAATACTACCAACAAAGAATTCATGGTTGACAATATTAAAATGAAGTCAGGTCTATCCTTTCTATTAATACAATGGATTCGGGTCCATCCCGATCCCACTTATGGGTCTATCCCATCTTTTGATACAATGGATTCGGGTCTATTCCAAACCCACTCTCGAGCCGAATATCAAAAATCACTAATGCAACAGGGCTTTTAATATTATCAACCAAGAATTCAAGGTTGACAATATTAAAATCGATTTGGGTCAATCCCTTCTTTAATAAAATGGAGTCGGGTCTATCCCGAATCCATTCTTGTGCCGAATACAATGACGTGAGGATGCAGTAAGGTCTTTTAATATTGTCAACCAGGAATTCAAAGTTAACAATATTAAAATAGAGTGGGATCTATCCCGTCTTTTAATACAATGGATTCGGGTCTAACCCAAATCCACTTATGGGTCTATCCCATCTTTTTACACATGGATTTGGGTCTATCCAAACCTATTTCTAAACCGAATATCGGGAGTCACTGATGCAACAGGATCTTTTTAAAATTTTTAACCAAGAATTCAAAATTGACATATAAAAATTGGAATCGGGTCTATCCCGTCTTTATATAAATTGAGTCGAGTCTATCCCGAGCTCATTCTAGTGTCGAATACAATGACATGTGGATGCAGTAAGGTCTTTTAATATAATGGATTCGGGTCTATCCCTAATCCACTTATGTGTCTATCCCAACTTTTACACAATGGATTTGGGTCTATCCCACACCCATTTCTAAACCGAATATCGAGAGTCACTGATGCAACAGGATCTTTTAATATTGTTAACCAAGAATTCAAAATTGACATATAAAAATTGGAATCGGGTCTATCCCATTTTCAATAAAATTGAGTCGGGTCTATCCCGAGCTCATTCTTGTGTCGAATACAATGACGTGAGGATGCAATAAGGTCTTTTAATATTGTCAACCATGAATTCAAAGTTGACAATATTAAAATGGAGTCGGGTCTATCCCATCATTTAATACAATGGATTCGGGTCTATCCCAAATCAACTTACGGGTATGTCCCATCTTTTTTCACAATGAATTTGGGTCTCTTCTGAACTATTCTAAACCAAATATAGGAACTCAGTAATGAAGCAGGGTCGTTTAATATTGTCAACAAAAAAATCAAGGTTGACAATATTAAAATCGAGTCGGGTCTATCCCGTTTTTAGTACAATATATTCGAGTCTATCCCGAACCCATTATTGGTATATCGTCAACCTACTTATGGGTCTATCCCAGTTTTTTACACAATGGATTTGGATCTATCACGAACCGACTTTTATACCGAACATCGAAACTCACTGATGGAACATGACTTTTAATACTACCAACAAAGAATTCATGGTTGACAATATTAAAATGAAGTCAGGTCTATCCTTTCTATTAATACAATTGATTCGGTCCATCCCGATCGCACTTATGGGTCTATCCCATCTTTTGATACAATGGATTCGAGTCTATTCCAAACCCACTCTCGAGGCGAATATCAAAAATCACTAATGCAACAGGGCTTTCAATATTATCAACAAAGAATTCATGGTTGACAATTTTAAAATCGATTTGGGTCAATCCCTTCTTTTAATAAAATGGAGTTGGTCTATCCCGAATCCATTCTTGTGCCGAATACAATGACGTGAGGATGCTGTAAGGTCTTTTAATATTGTCAACCATGAATTCAAAGTGGACAATATTAAAATGGATCGGTCTATCTCGTCTTTTAATACAATGGATTTGGGTCTATCCCAAATCCACTTATTGGTTTATCCCATATTTTAAAAAATGGATTTGGGTCTATCCCAAACCCATTTCTAAACCGAATATCAAGTCACTGATGCAACAGGATCTTTTAATATTGTTAACCAAGAATTCAAAATTGACATATAAAAATTGGAATCGGGTCTATCCCCGTCTTTCAATAAAATTGAGTCGGGTCTATCCCGAGCTCATTCTTGTGTCGAATAGAATGACGTGAGGATGCAATAAGTTCTTTTAATATTGTCAACCATGAATTCAAAGTTGACAATATTAAAATGGAGTCGGGTCTATCCCATCTTTTAATACAATGGATTCGGGTCTATCCCAAATCCACTTATGGGTATGTCCCATCTTTTTTCACAATGAATTCGGGTCTCTTCTGAACCATTCTAAACCAAATATAGGAACTCAGTAATGAAGCAGGGTCGTTTAATATTGTCAACAAAAAAATCAAGGTTGACAATATTAAAATCGAGTCGGGTCTATCCCTGTTTTTTAGTACAATATATTCGAGTCTATCCCGAACCCATTATTGGTATATCGTGAACCTACTTATGGGTCTATCCCAATTTTTTACACAATGGATTCGGATCTATCCCGAACCGACTTTTATACCAACATCGAAACTCACTGATGGAACATGACTTTTAATACTACCAACAAAGAATTCATGGTTGACAATATTAAAATGAAGTCAGGTCTATCCTTTCTATTAATACAATGGATTCGGGTCCATCCCGATCCCACTTATGGGTCTATCCCATCTTTTGATACAATGGATTCGGGTCTATTCCAAACCCACTCTCGAGCCGAATATCAAAAATCACTAATGCAACAGGGCTTTTAATATTATCAACCAAGAATTCAAGGTTGACAATATTAAAATCGATTTGGGTCAATCCCTTCTTTTAATAAAATGGAGTCGGGTCTATCCCGAATCCATTCTTGTGCCAAATACAATGACGTGAGGATGCAGTAAGGTCTTTTAATATTGTCAACCAGGAATTCAAATGTTAACAATATTAAAATAGAGTCGGGTCTATCCCGTCTTTTAATACAATGGATTCGGGTCTAACCCAGAATCCACTTATGGGTCTATCCCATCTTTTTACACAATGGATTTGGGTCTATCCCAAACCTATTTCTAAACCGAATATCGGGAGTCACTGATGCAACAGGATCTTTTAAAATTTTAACCAAGAATTCAAATTGACATATAAAAGTTGGAATCGGGTCTATCCCAACTTTCTATAAAATTGAGTCGAGTCTATCCCGAGCTCATTCTAGTGTCGAATACAATGACATGGGATGCAGTTAAGGTCTTTTAATATAATGGATTCGGGTCTATCCCTAATCCACTTATGTGTCTATCCCAACTTTTTACACAATGGATTTGGGTCTATCCCACACCCATTTCTAAACCGAATATCGAGAGTCACTGATGCAACAGGATCTTTTAATATTGTTAACCAAGAATTCAAAATTGACATATAAAAATTGGAATCGGGTCTATCCCATATTTCAATAAAATGAGTCGGGTCTATCCCGAGCTCATTCTTGTGTCGAATACAATGACGTGAGGATGCAATAAGGTCTTTTAATATTGTCAACCATGAATTCAAAGTTGACAATATAAAATGGAGTCGGTCTATCCCATCATTTAATACAATGGATTCGGGTCTGTCCCAAATCAACTTACGGGTATCTCCCATCTTTTTTCACAATGAATTCGGGTCTCTTCTGAACTATTCTAAACCAAATATAGGAACTCAGTATTGAAGCAGGGTCGTTTAATATTGTCAACAAAAAAAATCAAGGTTGACAATATTAAAATCGAGTCGGGTCTATCACGTTTTTTAGTACAATATATTCGAGTCTATCCCTGAACCCATTATTGGTATATCGTCAACCTACTTATGGGTCTATCCCAGTTTTTTACACAATGGATTTGGATCTATCACGAACCGACTTTTATACCGAACATCGAAACTCACTGATGGAACATGACTTTTAATACTACCAACAAAGAATTCATGGTTGACAATATTAAAATGAAGTCAGGTCTATCCTTCTATTAATACAATTGATTCGGGTCCATCCCGATCGCACTTATGGGTCTATCCCATCTTTTGATACAATGGATTCGAGTCTATTCCAAACCCACTCTCGAGTCGAATATCAAAAATCACTAATGCAACAGGGCTTTCAATATTATCAACAAAGAATTCAAGGTTGGCAATTTTAAAATCGATTTGGGTCAATCCCTTCTTTTAATAAAATGGAGTTGGGTCTATCCCGAATCCATTCTTGTGCCGAATACAATGACCTGAGGATGCTGTAAGGTCTTTTAATATTGTCAACCATGAATTCAAAGTGGACAATATTAAAATGGAGTCGGTCTATCTCGTCTTTTAATACAATGGATTTGGGTCTATCCCAAATCCACTTATGGGTTTATCCCATATTTTTAAAAATGGATTTGGGTCTATCCCAAACCCATTTCTAAACCGAATATCAAGTCACTGATGCAACAGGATCTTTAATATTGTTACCAAGAATTCAAAATTGACATATAAAAATTGGAATCGGGTCTATCCCGTCTTTCATAAATTGAGTCGGGTCTATCCCGAGCTCATTCTTGTGTCGAATAGAATGACCTGTGAGGAGCAATAAGGTCTTTTATATTGTCAACCAGTAATTTTCAAACGTGAACAAATTTAAAATGTAGTCGGGGGTCTATCCCATCTTTTAATACAATGGATTCTGGTCTGATCTCCAAATCCACTTATGGAGTATTGTCCCCATCTTTTGTTCACCAATGAATTTGGGTCCTCTTACTGAACCATTCTAAACCAAAATATTAGGAATCAGTAATGAAGCGGGTCGTTTAATATTGTCAACTAAAAAATCAACGTTGACAATATTAAATCGATCGGTCTATCCCATTTTTAGTTACCAATATATTCGAGTCTATCCCAAACCCATTATTGGTCATATCGTTGAACCTACTTATGGGCTCTTATCCCACATTTTACACAAGGATTTGGATCTATCCCGAACCGACTTTTATACCAACATCGAAACTCACTGATGGAACATGACTTTTAATACTACCAACAAAGAATTCATGGTTGACAATATTAAAATGAAGTCAGGTCTATCCTTTCTATTAATACAATGGATTCAATCCATCCCGATCCCACTTATGGGTCTATCCCATCTTTTGATACAATGGATTCGGGTCTATTCCAAACCCACTCTCGAGCCGAATATCAAAATCACTAATTGCAACAGGGCTTTTAATATTATCAACCAAGAATTCAAGGTTGACAATATTAAAATCGATTTGGGTCAATCCCTTCTTTTAATAAAATGGAGTCGGGTCTATCCCGAATCCATTCTTGTGCCAAATACAATGACGTGAGGATGCAGTAAGGTCTTTTAATATTGTCAACCAGGAATTCAAAGTTAACAATATTAAAATAGAGTCGGGTCTATCCCGTCTTTTAATACAATGGATTCGGGTCTACCCAAATCCACTTATGGGTCTATCCCATCTTTTTACACAATGGATTTGGGTCTATCCCAAACCTATTTCTAAACCGAATATCGGGAGTCACTGATGCAACAGGATTTTTTAAAATTTTTGACCAAGAATTCAAAATTGACATATAAAAGTTGGAATCGGGTCTATCCCGTCTTTCTATAAAATTGAGTCGAGTCTATCCCGAGCTCATTCTAGTGTCGAATACAATGACATGTGGATGCAGTAAGGTCTTTTAATATAATGGATTCGGGTCTATCCCTTATCCACTTATGTGTCTCTCCCAACTTTTTACACAATGGATTTGGGTCTATCCCACACCCATTTCTAAACCGAATATCGAGAGTCACTGATGCAACAGGATCTTTTAATATTGTTAACCAAGAATTCAAAATTGACATATAAAAAATTGGGCAATCAATGGGTCTATCCCGAGCTCATTATCTTGTGTCGAATACAATGACGTGAGGATGCAATAAGGTCTTTTAATATTGTCAACAATGAATTCAAAGTTGACAATATAAAATGGAGTCGGGTCTATCCCATCATTTAATACAATGGATTCGGATCTATCCCAAATCCACTTATGGGTATGTCCCATCTTTTTCACAATGAATTCGGGTCTCTCTGAACCATTTCTAAACCAAATATAGGAACTCAGTAATGAAAGCAGGGTCGTTTAATAATTGTCAACAAAAAATCAAGGTTGACAATATTAAATCGAGTCGGGTCTATCCCGTTTTTTAGTACAATATATTTGAGTCTATCCCGAACCCATTATTGGTATATCGTCAAGCCTACTTATGGTCTATCCCATTTTTTACACAATGGATTTGGATCTATCTCGAACCGACTTTTATACCGAACATCGAAACTCATGATGGAACATGACTTTAATACTACCAACAAAGAATTCATGGTTGACAATATTAAAATGAAGTCAGGTCTATCCTTTCTATTAATACAATTGATTAGGTCCATCCCGATC